>CAUYLG010041969.1:0-137816 GCA_963573385.1 Cacajao melanocephalus | reverse complement strand
AATGCAACAAGAAGAGCTAACGATCCTAAATATATACACACGCAATACAGGAACACCCAGATACATAAGGCAGGTTCTTAATGACTTACAAAGAGACTTAGACTCCCACACAATAATAGTGGGAGACTTTAACATTACACTGTCAATATTAGACAGATCAACAAGATAGAAAATTAACAAGGATATTCAGGACTTGAACTCAGACCTGGAACAAGTAAACTTAAATATTTATAGAACTCCCCACCCCAAATCCACAAAACATACATTTTTCTCAGTATCACATTATACCTATTTTAAAAGTCACCACATAATTGGAAGTAAATCCCTCCTCAGCAATTGCATAGCATTTCACAGGTTTAAATAAAATATTAGTTGGCTGCTTGTTTGTTATTTTCATCTCTTATTCCTTCCTGTCTCCATGGTTAAGCACAATTATTGGCATAAAAGAGGTTTTTAATACCCATTTTTAGACTGCATTCTAGCCTGGGCAATAGAGCAAGAATCCCGTTCTCTCTCCCTCTTTCTCTTCCTCTTTCTTTCTCTCGTACATTCTTTTTTTTCTTTCTTTCACTCTCACTTTCTTTCTTCTATTTTTCTTTCTTTCAAAAAAAACATAAATAAATAAAGCCAAGCTCTTTTTAAATTTTTGTGAATACTAAGGAGATTTTTAGGTGGTCTAGTTCTCTTGGAATGCAAACTACAAACTAATTTCCTTGGCTGCCTTTTTACCTCTTGTAAGTCAGTGAGAGGATTAATGGTAAGAGGCTTTCTTTGTGATCTTTGGAGGATAAGGGAAAGCGAAACAGGAGGATTAGATCAATACAGCATCATTTCTGCTCAAAAGGACTTAGAATTACAGGGCATTACATATGGAAGCCCTCAGTGCCACATGGGCCAGGTTTCATATTTTGTAGCTAGAAGAACTAAGGGTCACTCACCCCACTAGTTAGAGGGAGCATAGGGATTAGAATCCAGCTGCTTTTTGCAGGATACTAAACCTTTCTGTATAGAAAGAATAGTACATTCTTGGGTCTGTGAAAACTACAATTTGAAAAACCACTTTTTTTTTTAGGGTAAGCAACTTTGGGGGTATCTGCCTTGCTCAATAATTAATTCTTCTCCCCGTTTCCCGCAGAGCTGCAGTATGGCAGTGTGGCAAGAGGTGGGACAACCATCTTAGCTAACCTGATTATCTCCCCTGGGGATTGGGAATCAGGACTAAGTAATTCCAGCTCAGCCTGGGCTTCTCTCTAACCCTAGAGTTATCTAGGGCTATTGTCTATCAGCTGTATGGGCTAACTGACCCAGAAGGATGTCTCTAGGGGAATAAGAGATGGGAGATGGAAAGGGGGCACTCTGTGGCTTCAGGGACTTTCCATAACTTGGGCCAATTCAGCTGTCCTGCCCACTTCTGGGCCTGACCCACTGACCAGGACAGCTCCTGCCATCTTGGGTCTGTTGCCTATGTGTCTATGACACTCTTCCATGTTAATATGTAGCACCCTCCTATTCTCCAGCCCCTTAAGCTAGTTTCAATTGAATTGGTGCTGTTAGACGAAACTAACAATTTTAACTAATATGGTTCCTTCTTATCTTAGAAGAGTCATCTTCAGGAGTTGAACACATTTATTTCCATTTAGTTTAATGGACACTCCATCACATTCTCTTCAACTATTTCAGAAGCCAGCACGTTAGAGCTGTTCTTCTCTCCCATCCAATCAGTTGCTAAATCAGGACAGTTTTTCTTTCATAGAGACCCTCAAATCTATCATTCTTATCCATATCCAATGCTATTAAATTTAGGACCTTATTTCTTCTTGTTGGTTATTTGCAATAATCTCCCAATTGGTTGGCTTGACTCTCATCTCTCATTTTTCATTCATTATCTCTTCAAATGTAATCCTGAAGCTTGCCTTGATTATGACCCTGCCTAAGTGCTAAAGTGTCAGACTTTGAACCACAAGACAGGAGAGTGCTAGGAAGGGGCTAAAATACAGTACTACTTTTCCATTGCTGCGCAGCCAATTACCATACATTTAGCATCTTAAAAAAAACACCAGTTTATAGTCTCACAGTTCTGTAGGTCAGAAGTCCAGCAGACTTGGCTGGGTTCTATGCTCAGCGTCTGTGAAGGCCAAAATCAAGGTGTTGGCCAGACTAGACTCTTAATTGGAGGTTTTGGAGAAGCATCTTCTGAGCTATTCAGGTTGTTGGCAGGATTCAGTGCCTTGAAGCCGTAGGACTGAAGTCTCTGCTTCCTTGCCGGCCATCAGCTGGGGGGTCTCTCTGCTCTGTGTCTGCCCACGTTCCTTCCCACCTGATCCTGTTCACCTTCAAAGCAGCATTGGTGCATCAAGTCCTTCTCATGCTGTAATCTGCCTGACTTGCCCTTCTGCCACCAGCTGGAGAAAGCGCTCTGCTTTGAAAGGGCTCCTGTGATTGGAAGAGGCCCACGCTGACTGATTCACAGCCTGACATACATGTACAGGATCTCTTTTGCCACATAATGACATAGCATCATCATGGGAATAGTATCTCATCATATTCGCAGGTTCTGCCCACACTCAAGTTGGGGAGATTATATGAGGCTGAGGGTCACTGGGGTGGTCTTAGAATTCTGCCTGCCACGAGCAGGGCTATGTGTGGGGTTACTCACCTAAGCACCGTGGGAGAGGTCAGAGGTATGAATTCTGGCATCTGCAGTGTGATGGACTGATGCGTGGCCTGTGACTTGAGTTCAAGGCAGCAGCAGGGCCACAGCTGGAGACAGCGAGGAGACTTCTGCCATCTGTTCATGGAGTGGGAAAGGCAGTGTGAGAAAGGAGTGCAGTGAGCAGGGACCATGCCACAGGGGAAGGTGGTGGTGAGTTGTATGTTACTGGACCAGCCTTAGGAACGAAGGGCCAGATGTGTCTAGAAGCATATTTCCTTTCTTGGAGCAGCCATAGCTCCCAGTCACTTCCCCACCTCAAATATTCAGGAGCTTCCCCTTTCACTTCACTCTGGCATTTAAAGCCTTTCCTTTACTGGCTCACACTCACATTCCAGCCTTACTACTATTGTTATTTTACAAATCCTTCTGATACATCTTCTGCTAAAGCTTCAGTAGAACTGGTATTTAGTGAAATTGGTACTACTGGGAAAAGATTGATGCCAGCCAATTTTCTCCCAATCGGTGAATGTTCAGTGATCTGGGGTCTGCCTGCAGTCTTCTGGCTGGGAAACTTGATTTTGTCAGCATGTCAAAAGCAGGCCCCTTCCTGGGGTAGTGCTCTGATGGACACTAATAATATTTGCTGACTGCATTTTCTTTGCTGAATGGTCTGATCTTTGTCTTCTCCACTTGCTGGTCTCTGTTAGCTCTGAGTATTCCAGACTCCTAACTTAGGCTCAGAAAGTACTCCTTCCTGAGCCCTCAGCAGTTCTGAATTTTCCAGCAGCTGAAGCAGAACCAGCTATATCATTTGTGGAATTCAGTGTAAAATGAGGGGCTCTTGTTTAAACACGTTTAATTATTTCAAGATGGTGACTGCAGAGTATCAAAGCGAGCATGGGGTCCTGGGTCACTGCACAGGTTAATGCTCATAAAGCCAGCCCTCCTTTGTAAGATCTCTTCATTTCTCCCCATTCTCACTCCTTTTCACAGCCACATAGTGAATTCTCAAAAATTGCTTTTGAATGACAACCAAGGATCTCAGATGTACTGGAATGATATGGAGTTCTTAAAGGCTCTCTAAATCCATATGCACTGCATTAAAAGGAAGCCTTTGGATTAATGCATGCTATAAAAATGATAACAGAAGTGCTTGGCACTTTAAGTAGAGAACAGCAGTGGAATATTGGAACAGTCATCCAATTTGTGAAATAAATACCAATGGGCCAGAATCATGGAAGTGGAGAATAGTAGGGAAGATGAGGGACCCCTTTTTGGATGTGCAAGAAGGAAAGAGGACAGAGTGAATTAAAAAAAATACCCTCCACAAGCAAACATTAAGGCTTTTAGACTTTGGAGATCTGGTTTTTCTAAGGATGCTGAAGGTATTTCTGAAAGCACTTTGTGGGAGGGGGTTGGCACTTTGGGGCTGGGGTGGAAGAGCAGGACAAGGATGGGATAGTGGAATGATCTCTCAAAAAACAATCTGATGAGCTTCAATAACTAGCAAGGCTGCATTCTGCCTTCCCATCCTGGCCTGACAGGACAGTGAGAGTTATGAAATGGCTGCCAGCAGATGAATGGGGTTGGCTCCACCATCTGTCTTCCAAATGATCCTGTAGGTACAGCTATTATTTCAGTCAGACACTGGCAGGCGGGCAATTGTTCACAGGCTTTGTAAAGAATAGCTGCTGTCAAGGGTTTGGTGAGTGTTATGACTTTCCACAGACCCGTTTTCGGCTTGTCTGAGACATTAAAACATGGAGGGGACACAGGGCCTCTGACTGACCAGGAATCCTCAGTGGTCTTTTCCCCTCACCTAGGCCACCCTACGCTTCTTCCCACACTTCCCTTCTCGCTTTCCCCCTCCCACCCCTCTCCTTCACACTGTACCCCTCCCTACTCCTCCTCATGCCTCTCACTTCAGGCTTCCCTCCTCATCTGTTGTTCCTCCTTTCTCTTTTTTCTCCTTCCTCTCACAAAACGACACAAATGTCTTAGGAGAAAAGTGAGGAGGAAGGGAAAGGAAAGGGAGTGTTAAGGTAGGGTGTGCAAAGCAAAGAGAAACTAGACTAAAATCACCTGCAGGCTCAACCAGAGGGTGACCTGGGAGTCACTAGTGGTATTATCCCAAGGAAGGAAAGATACAAGGAGGAATTAAAAAAGAAAAAAAGAAGAGATGCCCCCAAAAGACACCGAGCATTAAATGTTGTATTAATATTGGTTAATGAGTTGGTCGGAAGATAAGGAATAACAGCTGGAAGAGGGAGTCTCGTTTAAATCTCCCAAAGGTAGGTGTGAACTTGAGCATATTAAATAGCTTTCAATAACTTGATGTGCTCATTTTGTCAGCATTTTAATTCTCATCCCTTTATGGACCAATTTGAGTGACATAACTCGGCCCACACCTGGTTTGACGTGACAGATTCGAAGCGTCACACATTGTTCTCACCTTTGCACTCCTAAGAAACCTCCTAGATCAGATTCAGAGTTCAGTGAGTTGCGCTCCACTCTTTAACCTCCCACCCAGGGCATGACATGTCTTTGAAAGGACAGCACTTTGAGAATCAAGTTCAGGGGTAGAATCAATGATCGCTCTTCAAACCTGGTGAATGTGGCAAGATATCTAGCACTGTGTTTTCTCTTCAACCCTACTTATATTCTTATATTCTTTCTCTTCAAGTCTTCCTCTTCTTTTCTTCTCTAACCCTTTACCTACTACCACCAACCTGCTCATAAGCATTGCTTAGAAACCAAATGAAACAAAACCAATCTAAAGCAAACCAAACGCCTTTTCTCCAGCTGCTTCAGTTGTAGGGGGTGTCATGTATTAAAACCACTGTATCTCATTAGATAATGTAATTTAAGTTTCCTCTCGTCAACTTGCTGGTAAGAAAATCTAAGTGCTGTATGCCAATGCTATGGTTTAAATGTATCCCCCTTCCCATTAGGTCATCGAGGCAAGGGCCATGTACAGTAAGGGGTCTACCCCCATTAAGTCACTGAGGCATGGAGGTGGGCCATGTGCAGTGAAGAGGGTGCAGTGTGCAGTACCTCTATCTATGGGCAAGCTACTTCTAAGGTTTATAGGAGGATGCTTTAAGTCACACAGCAGTGACAGAGCTGTCAGGGTTACCACCACCTGCTGGCAGCTTCCAGTGAGTGCTATAGGAAGATGCTTTTGAGCAGCACAGTAATAAGAGCTGATAAAGTTCACAGTCACCAAAGTGCGATTGCTGGTCTGAGGGCAGCCTTCCACAAGAATTGGAGCAAGGCCCTACAACTCCTTTATCAACAGGAGTGGCTCTTGCCCCAAGCCTGTCATACAGCGGGTATCTTTACGATACTGAACGCTGCCGCCTGGGCCATGGGTTGTTGTCCTGGTATAACTGTTTTCCCTTAAATCATGCTCTGCACTGTGTCTGCTCCAGACGTTCCTCTGACTATAAGCTGCTTATTCCTTAATTCATGCTCTGTGCTGTGTCCACTTTAGGCATTCCTCCGATTATAAACTAAGATATAGTTATATATATATATATATATATATATATATGGAAATAACTGAGTGGTAAGATATTCTTTAGGCACTCATTCTATGGACTAACTAACATGATTATATATAGAGGATTATATAAAGGGAAATAACTAAGTAGTAACACTATAAACTGAGATATTCTTCAGGCCTTAATTGTGCCAGGATTCTGCTTAGCTCTCCTTCCTCGGTACCTATATGTTTGGTTACCAACAGGCTGGGGTTAGATCATGTAGGACTTTGCATGTTAGACTGTGGAATTCACATTTTATTTTGTAGATAATGAGAATGCCCTAAAGGTTTTTGAGCAAGAAAGTGACATAAACGAGGGTTCCCAAACAGGCAGCCAAAGGACCAGGTGTTATCTACTAATGTGTTGTGGTTTGGTTAAGATGAGATGTTTCACATAAAAAGTGTCTGTCTTGGCTTCTCTTTTAAAACGTTGGAGGATTTGGTGGCACTGGCATGCTTCCCTATTGCCACCCACCATGTCTGAAACAGAGTAGCAGCATGTCCTTTTAGGGCACACATACACGCAATTTCAGTTTGCTGCAGTCTACACCATTCCTTATTGCCTTCTACAAACCCATTTCATTTCATTTTACACCCTGTTTGGACTCTGTTGGCATATAAATTTGTGGGCTCTGACATAAATGATCGTTTTTCTGAAAAAAGAGAATGATGTTTTTCTGAAGTTGAACCTGATATACTTGCAGGCAGGTATGCATGGGGGCGGTGGGAGAATGTCGTTGAAATCTCTAATCTCTGATGCAGCCTTCATTTTAGTTACATTGTATTCCCACCAGAGTAGAAAGTAGGACTATTCAGACTGGGATGAATGACCTTAATATCCCTCTTCTCTGGGAATATTCCCACAACAATACATGAAAAACACATTGCCTACAGTAGACTATTGATAAAAGTTAACCAACTTGAGTAGTTCTGTTAGATACTGGTGATGATTAGAGTGTTATCAGTCACCATGATGAAAAAACACAAGTAGAAATGGCTGTATCTAAGAAATAGAATTGACAGGCTTGCAGCTACTTGAATGGTTGATATTGATGAAAAGAATACCTCTCCTAATGAGTTTACAACAAAATTATAGCCCTACACAATCTCATGAGATATATACTACCATTCCCACTTTATAGTTGAGGAAAGGGAGACAGCTTAGGTTTGAGCTGATGTAGAATGCTAACAGAGGGAAAACAGTCCTGTGATGACAGAAAATGGATTCAGATTTGAACATCTTGAGCTAGGTGGAAATTTCCAGCAGCAAAGTCAGAAATTCAGTTCTGGAGTTCAGGAGAAAGGTGAAGGCTAGAGAAGTATTGTTGCATAGAAGTTAAAAAAAATCAGGTTGTGGAATAAATTCATTGGCTTGGAAAAAGTGTATAAAAACAGAAGAGGGGGCAGGACAGAATTATCGGGAAAATGAGCTCTTAGGGATTGAGAAGAAGGCAAGTCAGAGAGCTAGAGTTTAGAAGCTTCTGGTGGTGCTGCGGAAAACTGGCCACTGGATGTTTGATTGGGACATCCCGAAAGAGCAGTCACAGCAGTGTGATTGGAAAGGACACCAACTTGTAAGGGATAGAGAGTCAGGACCATTCTCTCATGGTGTTTTTTTTGTGCAGAGTTGGTGAGAAGATGGTATGTTAAGATTTCACAATGGAGGAGACAAGCATAGACCAAAGACACAAGGAAGTGGGAGAGGGGGGCTTTTGATGGAACAAGGTACTGGAAGCAGCAGGAGGAGATGGGGATGAAGGGCTCTAGAAGAGGGGTCCTCCTCACTGTGGACAGCTATTACAGTTGGGCACATAGAGATGCAAAATAACTTAGACAAGGGAGGAGGGGAAAGTGAAATTATTTTGAGTGGCATAGTCCTGATCCTAGCAAAATAGAAAACTAGATTATTTGCCAAAAATAAGGGATTTGCCAAAAGTAAGGGATTTGCCAAAAGATGCTTGGGAGAATGGTAAAGGTCTGGCACAGGGGCTACGCCAAGTTGACTCAGCATCTACTGAGATGATGTATTCAGGCAGGGTCCAGGCCGGACAAGGAAACCATGCCAATTGTGTAAACTGGAAGATTTTAGTAAAATGAATTGTTAATTAGTAAAAAGTAGTTAACCTCTAAGGAGCCCAGAAGCAGCAGGTGCAATGTTCAGAGTCCAGCTCCAGCATAACACAGCAGGGCAAATAAGGGCAGATGTGGAACTGGGAACAGTAAATTGATAACTGGCATTAATGAATGAAAAGGTCATCCAATACAGGAAGTAACTTTGCAGCTTAGAAATCCATTAGTTCTTCTTTTTTCCCAGATTTAGAATCTGAGAGAAGAGGAAAGTAGTGAAGAGTCAGGGAAGATGTAAGGCTACAGAAGTTGAGCGGGAGCAGTGGAAGAACCTGCCAATATCAAATATGAAACAGGACAACAACAACAAGCAGGGTTTGTTTATTTACTGATTCATCTTGGGGAATTAAGTGCCCTCCGATGGCTGCTTTCTGCCTTCCAGAGGCTGGAGAAACTTGCTGTCATGGAGCCGCCCTAATGAGGGTGAGCTCAGTCGGCAGCAGCGTGCTCTGTGGCAGGCAGTGCCCATCGGTGGGAGAGGCTGGCGGCTGGAGACCTGAGTGCAGACCTGGGGTAGAGCTGTGTCAGGAGGGTAGGCACAGGCAATCTGAAGCCTGAAAAATGTTGATGTCTTCAAATGTTCTGCCTTCTAAAATGTGGTCTCAATTTATCCTTCCATTCAATAGCATTTGATTGTCAAGTGCAATCAAGCTTTTGAATACTACCTTTTTAAAAATTTGCAATTCTTTATGAGTGAGGCTGAATATCATTTTACATGTTTAGTTACTTTTTGTTTGTTTGTTTGTTTTCTCTGTAACTCCCATCTGTGCCCCTTCTGCATGGGGGCTTTAGCACAGGGCAGGTTTGTTCATTTAAAAATAATCTGTTAAGTGCCCGATAAATCTTAGCAGCCTGGTGAACAAAGTAGACATGGTTCCTGGCCTCTCAGAGCTTAATGTATCATGGGCAAGACAACAAAGAAGTAAACAAATGTACAAACACTCATTTCTTTAAGTTCTGTGGAAAGAAGGTCATGAGAAGGGAAAGCAGTAGGTCTACTTTAGATGTGATGGTCAGGGGAAGTCTTTCTGAGGAGACATTTAAGTGGAGACTTGATAGTCCAGAAGTGATCAGCTGTGTGAAGAGTCAGGGAAAGAAGTCTTCCTGGCACAGACACAGCCATGTGAAGGTTTTCAGGTGGGAAAGTCTCGCATGTTTGGAGAACTGAAAGATGGCCAGGCCAGGTAAGGCCTAGTGAGTAAGGGGTGGTGTTTGTTTACAGTCCTGATTTAACTCAGGGGCATGGGAGGGGTGTGGGTATGTCTCTCTAGGCCTAAGCAAACCTGAGTACTATAATTTAAGGCTTTCCTTCTAAGTAAAATCCCTCAATTAAAAACTTAGGCCAGCTGGGCGCTGTGGCTCACGCATGTAATCCCAGCACTTCGGGAGGCCGAGGCGGGTGGATTACTTGAGGTCAGGAGTTCAAGACCAGCCTGGCCATCATGGTGAAACTCCATCTCTACTAAAAGTATGAAAATCAGCTGGGCGTGGTGGCAGGCACCCGTAATCCTAACTACTAGGGAGAATGAGGCAGAGAATCGCTTGAACCTGGAAAGCTGATGTTGCAGTGAGCTGAGATTGCACCACTGTACTCCAGCCTGGGCAACAGAGTCTCAAAACAAATAAATAAATATAAAAATGAAAATTTAGGCCAAGGTCTCTTGTGGGTTTGCTTATGGAATTGAGGACTGTGGGAAGCTCTAGAAGCCGTCATCTGTTGACAGGCAAGACTACTGTTGGATGGTTCGAATGGCTTCCGAAGTGGATTCAGCACTTTCCCCTCCTTGCCCCTTCCTGCCACCCATGCTTTGTAAGGATAATAATTCATTAGCGCTCCCCTCTACCCGTCACATGGAAACCTCAGCCTCCTTCTGCCTTCCTTCCCCTCATCCCACCTCAGCAGAGAGGAATTGAATGAAGGGAGAAGCAGTACAGGGACCTGTAGGAAGCCTTGTGGGGGTGGCCTGTGGTTTACACTTCTTCCCCCTGTGGTGTCCACATCCAGCAGAGTGGGTGGGTGGTAGGGGCAAAAGGGCGGCCTTACGTAGGGAGGGTGGCTCAGCCACTGTGGAGGATCCTGGGGGAGCGAGAGGAGCAGAAGCATGAAGTAGACAGCTTAGACCAGATCAGCATTAGGCTGAGGGGAGATAGTTATGCCTTCTTCCTGTCCGTCCTCCTGCTGTTTCCACAGGGAAAGTGAGGCCAGGCTGGGCGCCCTGACAAGGCAGCAGAGAGCTGGCTGCTGGGTCTTCCCTAGTCAGGATGACAGTGCTGCTCTCAGGGACTGGTGTTGAGGTGAACCAAGTCTTTACCTGAAAGGATGGCCTTGGATCGCGTCGTTTCGTGTGTATCCTGCTTCCCTGCGATAACTGAGTCACCCTTTCTTCCACTTTTACCCAGTGTATTCCCAGGACTTTGGCCATTTCTGTGGCCCCCTCTTTGTGATTCTCACGTTAGATGACCAGATGTAAGGACCTGAGTGTGCCTGGGGCAGTCCCCATGCTGGAGGAGAGGATGGCCACTCTCCCTGGCTGCTTTCTGAAATTTTATTCTGTTTGTTTCCAACAAGTCTTCCCAGGTGTGTAGAGATCAGTTTTTCCAACAATGTGTCAGACTCTGCAGCGTTGTCAGTGACTCTGGGGAGGACTGCGTACAGGCTGTCTGGCACCGCACTCTCCCTCAGCCCCTGGAATGCTCTGAATCTCCCTCTCCCCGGGGTGGTCTCCGGTCCAGCTGTCTCCTTCCCTGAGCAGGTTGGGACTGCCTTCTACTATTGCCTTTGTTCTACTTCCCATGATGGCAAATACAGTCCAAGTATCAGGAGATTTTCTTCCTTTGAGGGGGAGAGGGAAGTCATGATACCGTCTAGTACTTCAGGCTTGAGCTTGTAGGGAAAGGGGTAGTGGTAGATAAGGGAATCCCCTAAATGTTGAGTGGGACCAGTGGAAGATCGAGGTTTTAGTGAGTAATGCACACCTCCTCAGCACTTTGGACTTCTCAGAGCTCTTTCACGTTCCACAACTCACTTCACTCACCAGGCCTCTGAGGCATGCAGGGTGGGGACGATTTTCTTGTGCAACAGAGAGATCCAGATACAGATAAACTATATCATTTGCTTAAGAACACAAAGCTAGTGACAAAGCCAGGAGGAGCTCTGCTAGAAAGGGCTCTAATTTACTTTTTCAAAAAGAAATTTGTAGACTGGCCACAATGGCTCATGCCTGCAATCCCAGCACTTTGGGATGGGAAGCAGGAGGATCACTTGAGGCCAGGAGTGTAATGCACAGTGCAATATTTAGAGGAGTAGAGTTTGGGATTTTGGTTGAGGCAGGTCTACTATTATAAGTAGCATGATCCCTCTTGCCTGGACTGTCCTTTACAAATGACCTAATAATAATGTTGGTCATTAATAGCACCTTGGCAACTATGGGGGAACATGGTATGCTGACAACATAGTATTTCCGAGGCCTGCCTTCCTTTTAGCTGAATGCTTCAAGATGCTTCCAGAAAAGGTGTGTTATTACAGACATTCACATTAGTAAGATATTAGTTCCTTTTTCTCTTATTTTCACTCTAGGCCCAGGTTCAATTTGTGGAGTAAATGGTTTTCTTTAAATTATTCTCAACTTAAGTCATTTGGGAGTGGCTGATTTTTGAGAAAGGCCTTCCCAGCATCCTTGGAATCACACCAATACATCTGTAGAAAAACTTTGAACATTGTTTTTCAAGAGGAGTATGAATTATTGTCCAAAGGACATGTCAAGTCATCTCCCAGACTATAAAACCATTCATTTCCATCCCCATGTCTGATGACAGACACGGAGGCCAATTTGTCTCACTTATCTCTCTTGAGAATTTAGCCTTTTTGGAATTTTTTTCCAGAAAGGGCCCAACACTTGGTGCCAGTAGTCCAGGAGTCTCTCCTTTATCCCAGAGCTGGTGTCTACGGAATGTCAAGGGATCTTTATCCCTGGGCCATAGAAATGAGTGTACCTCGGTACAATAATATCTGCCCCGTGTTCCCTGTGCTAACATGAATTTAAGGAAGGTTTGTCTATTCTACCATCCAGAGGCACAGCGTGGCATCCAGACCTGCAAAGTTTGCCGCTTTGCTCTGGGTCCATTACAGAGAAGTAGCCCACTGCTGAGCTGACATACATGGAGCCCTTCTGTGGCAGGCACGGCGCTAACGGTTTTACATTCATTATTTCATCAGTCCTTGTAATGATCATCCCCATTTTGAAGTAAACAGGCACAGAGAGAGTCAGTCACCTGCCCAAGGCCTCACACGTCATAAAACTGGAGCTGGATTTCAAAGCAGGGCAGGTGAACCTGGGTCCTCATCTTAACTACGATGCAACGCTGCCTCCAGGAAATCACCGCAAGGGGGCTCCCTGTCCTTGTCCACACCTGTTAAAAGATGTGTTTTGTTTTTCCACCCCAGGAGGTGCCAAGTAGGGCACAATTCATACATTCTTATTTCCCACACTTTCCTTCTGTCTGAATACCAAGGCTCCTTCAGTACTGGAAAGTTTCAGACCAATGTAAATGTGTTTACCAGTATCAGTCACTGTATCTCCAGGTCTAAAGCCACAAAACTCCACCTGAAAAAAGCCACTGTACTATGAATAAAATGACATGTTTAATAGTAGAAACCATATTTTCCTTCCCGGGGCAGTAAAAGAAAGGAATGGTTTTAAGGAAAGCTAACAGAAGGCTTGAGGCTTCGATCACTAAGGATGCAGTGTTGCAATTAAAGGATTTTCTTCAGATACTTTGGATCACCCAGCCATGTTTTAAATAGCAGGGTAGAGCTCAGAGAACTCATGGGCGCATTTTTCTTCTTTCCATGTCATCTGACAAAGTGGCAAAGCAATTGTGATACAATGTCATAGGACAAAGGTGCCATATCTAATGTTGACAAGTGACACCTGGGACTTGCAGGACTAGAAATTCCTGTCCAGCTCTTGACACATCTAAGTCTGGATGTGTGATGAGGCTGGGAGCCATAGAAACAGGCATCCTTTTACTGGTTGAGTATGCAAAAGACAGGAAAATAATGTACAAAAATATCTTCACTTTATCTGAGAAAATCAGTAGCATTTAAAACGTCTGATGGACAAAATGTGAGAGCAATACTAATGCTCATTGCCAACCAATTCAGCATCACTTAGGTCTGTTCATTAGTCCCTGTGGGCTGAAGGAGGCAAGGCAGCTTTGCCTCATTGAATTACATCCGTCAGTAGCCAGTGAGATGGACCACAGAAGCAGACACTATTATGCCCAGGATCATGACTTATCAGCAGAAAGAAGAAAATGTGGCAGAAAACTTTAGTGGGGGGATAGAGGTGGGAAGTGAAAATACAACTCAGGAAATCCTGAGGTTCCAGATGAGGCTAACGGAGAAAATAAAATGGAGGTCAAGGCAGGCTATGCTAAAGTAGAAAGTAGTAATAGAGCTTAAATGCACATTATATTTACTTTTCTCAATAGTTTTTTTTTTTTTTTGAGACAAGGTCTTGCTCTGTCACCCAGGCTGGAGTGCAGTGGCACAATCACGACTCACTCACTGCAGCCTCAACATCCCAGGTTCAAGTGATTCTCCCACCTCAGCCTTCTCAGTAGCTGGGACTACAGGTGTGCACCACCATGCTCGGCTAAATTTTGTATTTTTGTGTAGAGATGGGGTTTCACCGTGTTGCCCGGGTTGGTCTCAAACTCTGGGGCTCAAGTGATCTGTTTACCCTAGCCTCTCAAAGTGCTGGGATTACAGGCATGAGCCCAGCCCTCCACAGTTTTACTTTGCTGGTTTAAAATCTAGTAAACATCTGGGGAAGCCAGGTGCCTCATCATCCCAGGCCTGCTGGAGTCTTTTTTTTTTTTCTTTTTTCTTTAGAAAACACACATGATCAAGGACATCAAAATGCAAATTTGGGAGTAAAATGTGTATATTTCTAAAAGCTCCCCAATTGGTTGTGACAGGCAGCCAGGGTAGAGGAACTGCTCTAAGAAGCCACTGTAAACCAACACTTTATTTATGGGTAATGCCTCAGGGAGAGCTAAAGCAGGATTTAAGAAGGGCCAGGAAACAAGATGAAGGACATGGATAGGAGAAAGAAGACTGTTCAAAAAGCTGGGGTGAAGGTAGGAATGAAGAAAAATTTAGCATCAGGTTGGCGTGGTTATACAAAATCATTTTAGATGTAAATTCTAGATTTTAAGAAAGCAAACCACAAGAAAATCCATCCTTTGCACCATCTCATTAAAGAGAACTGTTAGCGGATTCACATTTAGAGAAATAAAGTGAGACTTGCCTTGTGGGTGGGATGTGTCCTTTTTCCATGTCTCTTATAGCTTTGCTTATCTTCATGCTCTGATAATGCTCCACTTGTGGCACTGCCAGTTTCACTGATGCTTGGAAGTACTGTCCCCTGCCTACCCATGCCCAGATGGCAGGAAGGTGGCATGAAATGACTCAGGGGACTATGCAGGAGCAGTGCACAGCTCTCTTTTCAACGCCTGCCACGCATGCTTATGTGAACATGCATACGTACATCCGGCTACCACCCAAGCTAGCCTATGTCAGTGCAAAAGGCACACAGAATGGGTAGCAACAGAAAACAATACTCAGACATTTGCATCTTGAAATTTATTTCTGGAATTTTCCACTGCCCCTCCTCTTCCATTCCCTCATATCTGCCCCGATCTGCTTGTTTAGGCAGATGATGATGATGATAAGTCAATTGTTTTTCCTAAGCATGTTCTCATTGACACAGGGGAAAGGCACCACTGATTTTTTATATTAATCCTCCCATAAAATTTGAGAGTTGTTTGTGGTATAATCGCTAATAAAAATTATATCAAAAAAGGATAATCTTTGCAAGGCAATCGTCTTATAATTTAGTTCATGAGAGCAGGTGCCTTTAAATGCATAATTAACTGAAGGCTGGGTCCTCATCTATCTACCCAAACCATATTTTTACTCGCTCTTCTCTGAAAAGTGAAGAGTGCAGGTCTTTCGTTTCCACCTGCACTCCTCCCAGGAAATATCTCCAATCCCCTTTGCTTTACCGAGCTTCCATGCCAACCCAGAGACAGCTGTTCTGCTGTAGTAGTCACCCAAATCACTTCCCTTGAAAACAAATGGGGCGATGCAATACATTGCATTTGCTTTTCCATAAAAATAAATTGACACAATACAAGCAAATCTTCTTTCCAATTTAACAGGGCATGCAACTAGTCTGCTGAATGAAGGCACATGCTATAATATGAACTCGAATGGAGCATATCACTAATATCAGCAGAAAGGTAATTATTAATCAGCTTGATTGCTTCACCTAGGAAAAGGAAGAAAAAAACCAACTTGCTGTATAGATGCCCATTGTCTAAATTAAGGTTAGCGCTTTAGTCTTTATTACATTCCAAGCTTTTCCATTAGAATATATATAATGACACTTTATCAGCATGCTAATACTAGTTTTGAGGTTTCCCCTTAGGCACAGAAGATTTTCCCATTAGCATAAAAAATGTGGTGGCATGTACTTATTTTGTAGTGTTTTATAGATTTCATAAATAACTGCAAGAAACAAACTTTGATCACAGAGTTAAAATATTTAATGACAAAATTAGGGTTTGCTGTAATAGTGAATCAATAGAGCAGGTGTTACTTATCTCTGAATTAAACAAAAATTATATTTGACATCTTACAGAACTTCTGAAGAATTAGTAACTGTATGACAGACATCAGCAGTGTTACAATTTCTAAAATTAAGAGTGAAACCTATCTTTAATGCCCCTTATTTAGGGCATCCTGTAAATAATTTTAAATAGATGCACAACCTTTGCTAGCCACAAAAGTAGTATTAAAACAGATGTCACTGTAATTTAAGTCTAACACATAATCTGCACTTCTTCAGAGCTGGAAAAAAGGTAACTACTGATTGTGTTACATTTTACAAATACATTCTTTAATATGAAACATTAACCTGAATAACTGCATACTTTCTGTACACAGGTATCTAATAATACTAGTGAGAAATACTATAGCTATATTCCAGGAAGAAGTGGTAATACTGGAAAGTTTCTTTCCTTTATGAATTGTCCATACAATTTGATAAGTCCTTCACAGAAATACAGTATCCCAAAATTCACAGAGAAGTGCAGAAATGAAACAAATGAAAAGTCCTCGGGCAAGCTCAACCAAACAAACTGGTCCCAAATGATGAGTTATTTGAGCAATTTTGTCCAAGTTAGACTGTATTAATATTTTGTACTGCAGCACCTTCTACAAAAGGATAGCAAAGAACTTCACATGTGTTATCACTGGGCTCCTCTGCAAGAGGCTGGGAGGTGGAGGAGGGGAAGGGATTGCTGCTATGGCCCTCTCTGCTATGGGGAGGCCTAGGTGGGACTTTGACATTGAGAGGTCAGAGGTATGAACATAGTCTAGAAACTAATCATTAGAGGAGGCTAATAAAGATTCAGATGGGCTTTCTTCTAATTCAGGCTATTTCCAGTGAGTCTTAGGTCTAAAAGAATAAACAGAGAGTGAAGAAAGAGGTTAAGACATGGAATACTTATATTTATCAAGAGTAACTGTCATAATTCTACCAGGGAGGAAGAGTCTTAGGTTTCACAGTATGCTTATGACCTCATCCTCAGCTACTTTAGAAACAGCTTCCCAAACACTGTTGTTAGAGAGTTGGCAACCAATTCTGTTCTTGAATTTGGCCGATTGTCAGGGGTTTTAGATTTATCCTTTCAATTATTTATACCAACTCTCTATCTCTGAAACCAGAATCCAATTTGGAAAGACAAATACATCTCTTTTTCTCTCTCTCTCTCTGTGTGTGTGCGTGTGTGTGTGTGTGTGTGTGTGTGTGTGTGTGTGTATTCTGAATGAAGGTCTGCAAACAACATCTATTTGGAGTGATATTTGGAGCTTTTTGTAGAAATTAAAATAGCTCCCAATGGTACTCAACAAATGTCATGTTCCTCGCTTCTTTAAACTTTTAAGACAGAAAAAAGAAAGTATAAAATATTATAGTTAATTTATATAGTTTATTAAATTTTATAGAGAGTTTTCTTGAATTGGATCATCTAAAAGGATTCTGAAATTTGTCTCTTGACAAATCTCATCTCCCTTTTAATGTGAACCATTTAATATTTTTTCCCCTAATAGACACACTTTCTCTCTCCCTGGGAATGCTTTTTTTTTTCCTAAGGAGAACTTAAGCTATTTAAATCAGTATTAACGATCCAAAAGTCATCTTATGCTCCTATGTAAGAGGCTGCAATACACATAGACTCAAATGGCAAAATGAAAAGGATGGAATAGATAGGCGTCCTCAAGATTCAGGCAGCTTAAAAATTAATGCGCCGCAGTGGTAGGTTTACAGTGTGTCTGGGATGTGCAGCTTGTCTCCTTGTTTCATTAAAAAAGCACAGCTTTTTTGTGTTCAGCATTTTAACCCTTTAGGAAACAAAACTTCTAGACTCTAAGCCCCTTATTATCTTAATAGAAAATCAAGAGGTGTGTGACCAGCTGTATTGAAACTGACTGCAATGTAAAGGCTTTGTGACAGTGGTGTTTTATATCAGACCAGGCAAGGTGCAACTGCCATGAAATGCAATTTGTCAAGAAACTCACATATTAAATTACATTAAATAAATAGCAAAAACAACATCAAAACCTCCAAAATCCAGATACCAAGAAACTAAAGGCCCTTTCCCAAGGACATTATGAGGGTGTCTCTGAAAAAGGCATGACTGTAAAAAGACAAGACAAATATTTTAAATGTAGTATATTTTCACACTATCATTGACACAGACCTTTATCTGGACAAACCAATTTTTGATAAAAATATAATCACTTTTCCATACCAGTGACCATCACTGTGATAATGACAAGAGAAACATCCGTGAATACACAGGTTTTAGGTAGGCTTTTCTTTAGGCCTTTACTCTCAAATTTTTATCCTTCATATGACAATTCCAAATAAACATCCTGGAAACAAGTAGCAGGAGTATTTAAACTGTAACTCAGGAAGGAGATTTCTATCTGTGATTCTGTTTTTTTTTTTTTTTTTTAAATGCTGGTGATGGTTCATGCAAAAGATTACTATGCAAGGAGCAAAATCTAAGACCGCTGTTTTCCCCGATAAATCCAATTGTTTTCCACAATGTAGAATTTTAATCTTCAAATTAAGTGTAGCTAGGACAGTGAGTGAAACTAATCACTGCTTGACTTTTATTTTCATCTAGGAAAAATAACATCTGATGTCACCACATTAAAATGCCTTCCTGCTTACTATCAGAGAAAAAAAAACACATGTTGCCAGTTTAGACCCAGCTCAGTTTATCATTTGGTCCAAATTTCGTATTCAAACTACAAAAAATATTTTCTTAAATAAACAAAACATATTCATATACATACATACACACATTGGGGGGAAGAAAACCCAAAATGAAGCTGATGCTATTGTAGCATTTATTAGCAAGATCATTAGGGAAATGTATAAATGCAACACCCTTTCTTTCACACTAACATCCAAAAAGAAAAAACAAAAACCACTCTAAGCATCCACATACTGGGAAACAAGAAGCAAGCGGAGGTCTCGAATTCTTGTAAAAACCGCTAAACAAACTCTTCGGTTTCTCTTGAGAAGGGTCACCAGGATAAGCAGTTTCTCAACATTTGTGCTTCATGGCAAGCTAAGGAGAGAGAAGAATGAGAAAAGTAAGACTTTAACAGCAGGTATTAGCAGGGGATTTCACTGTGCTGCTCCATCTCCATGTCCACCATGAGAAGCAGCACCAAGATTCTACTCTCTGTGGCAGATCACTGTTACTAATTACAGTGGCACCTTTACATGTGCAACATTTTCTCAAATCGTTCATGGGACATTTCATTTGTTACTCTTCCTTATGATAGCTTTGCTGGTGTATGCATCTAGGTGGGAGAGAGTGCTGTGTGGTGTTCTTTGATCGCACTGAAGGAACAAATGAAAAAACCAATGCACAGGCAGAATGAGTGAATTACCCAAGGAACAGCTGGGTTCCCAGCTATCCAGGAGAAGCAACACTCTTGAGTTGTAAGTACTCAACTGGCATCTCATGAAGCATCAACAATCAACAGCTTTTAGAGAGACAATCTACAACCATCTACTTAATATGCAGTCTGGATATTCAACCAAGTTCAGAGCGCTTCACAATTTAACTGTTATTGACGAGGGCCGAAACATACCGAATCCCTACTTTGATTTATGCCTTTCCCATTGGTGTTTGTAAAACACAGTCTGTTGAAATGTTAGGTCTTTATAAAGGGGAACATCAAATACCCAGTATCATTCGATATTTTCCCAAGCTCAGCCAGCCCACCATAATGTATTTAGGGAAATGATATGCAGGTACAGAACATAAAATTTGTCTTTGCTTTTCTTAGCCAGATCTTTTCCAAGGAGTCCATACAGTGATGGGAACCAGAAGGCAGAACAGAGGCTGAACTGTACTCTTCATGTATCCAGAGTCATACCAAGGATTAATTCCTGTGGTTGGGGCTGGGAAAAACTGGGGTTAGGTTTCTGTGGCTCAGAAATCCTTCGAGCAAAGAACAGGTGATTCTCTGCAGGGAATAACTTTTCAGAAAGCCCTGTCATCTGCATCCTGACCAGGCTCTCTGCCTTTTAAGAATTAGTAAGGCTGATCCACTGATTTCACCCAGTGGTGCTCTGCATCATTTTGGAAGGTGTCACGAATCCAATTCTCCAGCAAAACCCAGGGCAACCTAAGTCTTTCTCTTCTTGATGTCTTCAGCAAATAAGTTATAACTCTGGGGCTGCCATGTCAGCTAAGCCACCAGAAAAGGCAGGGTCAACAATCACCGGCATTGCCCTCAGCCAGGTCTATCACAGGCACTGCCTGTGACTGTTGGATCAGTTCTCCTGTTGCTAAGTTAATCTTTGCTTGGGAAACCTCAGCTGAAAGAGCTCCTGGTACCTCTGTCTGGTGATGCCAGCGAAGACATCCACAGATCTTCTGCAGTTCTGACGCTGATGGTCAGTCAACTGTCAGACACAGGGTTTGGGAAGTTCCAAATGTGCCCAGGCTGTCATGCTGAGTGATGTGAGTTCTTGCCAAGAAGGGCAGAGGTGGCTAAGGACTCCTGACTTCAAAGAGTTTATAGTCCAGGAAACATGTTTGGTGCAAATGGCAGAGCCAGGGCTCTAGCTCAGATCTGTCCCACTTCCTGGCCATACTCTGAACCTCACCACTGTATGGCCTCTACTTCTTGCTCTGCTTCTAGTTTTTATGCATTATTCAGCAATGTGGACCATCACATCAACACAGAGCAGTTAAGTGTTGTGCATAATAAATACTGATCATAAATATTTGATCAGTGCTGCTGTCCTGGTATTCAATGAGCTGTTAACTTTCAGCTAATGGGCTTGTGCCAATTTACCCACAGCCATTAATCTTCAGCAGTGACTGTGCTGCTTTTCAAACCAGATCCTGGTAACCAGGACAGTGCATCTGGAATGGAGCTAAGGGGAGCCTCTAGGCCCCAGCCAGCTAAGATTTGCAGAAATACAGTTAAGACTGGACATTTTGCTATTTGAGGTATTGCCATGGTCCTAATGTTTCTGTTCCTCCAAAATTCTTATGTTGAAATCTAACCCCCAAGGTGATGGTATTAGATGGTAGAACCTTTGAGAAGTAGTTAGGTCATGAGGGAAGACACTCATGAATGAGATTAATGTTCTTATAAAGCGGATGAAGCAAGACCCCTCACTACTTCCACCATGTGAGGACATGATGAGAAGCTGCCATCTATGAATCAAACAATGGGCCCTCACCAGACACTGGATTTGCCAGTTCCTTGATCTTTGACTTCCCAGCCTCCAGAATTTTAAGAAATAAATTTCTGTTGTATATAAATCACCCAGTTTACGGTATTTTGTTATAGCAGGCTGAATGGACTAAGAAAGTAGTATCATTTTAGTTTTTGATTAAAAATTCCCTAGGAATTAGGAGTGTTAGAATATGGAAGGCAAGAAGGTAGAGCAGAAAGAGCACTGCATGAAATGAGGTCAGGATACCTGCTGCTACAAATCTGCTGTATGACCTTCAGCTCTAAAGTCACAGCTGCTCTACACCTCAGCCTCCTCTTATGTCTATAAAAAAGTCTCTGACTCTAAATGCCAGTGTGTAAATTTAGGTGTCAGAGTTGTTAAAATTTAAAATTTCCTTTTGATGTATTTTGTGTTCTTAATATCTCATGGAAACATTTCTCCTTCAATGCTATGCACATAGTCTACTTGTTGGGAACGACTTTTAGTGTCACAAAAAGAGTCAACACAGGGACAAAGGATCCCTCAGCAAGGCCAGTTTTACTTTCTGCAGAAAGGGTGCTGCTCAATGGCCGTCTGACCACGAGAGCACACCAGACAAAGGAAACAGAATTATTTATAACCTGCCGTGTCTGCCTGCTGCTGTGTCCAGTTTACATTGGCTGGAACTGGACCTCACATTCTATGCTTTGCCTGATTGATTAACAACTTAAAACTTTCCTAAATAGGTAAGTGGGAATAGAACAAAGAAAAGAGGAAGTTGCACAGAGATAGCTAAGGAAGCATTTCCAAATAAGGAATGGCATGCATTATGGGCTGTGGCTTGCCCAGGCCTGTCTGGGCATGTCTGGATAAGTCCAAGCAGCTAGAATAATGGATAGGGACTTTAGAGTAGGAAGCTGTTATTCTTTAAAGCCTAAGATGAAAACTTTGTAGAAGAACTTCTTTATTCCTTACACTACTCAACCTAAATAATGATAATAATAAAATAATGATTGATACCAGGAAGATAGAGACCTATGCTCCTGAGACCCAGACCTGAGCTCATTAGGTAGCAAGGACAGAGGCAGCCATTGCCTCCTGGTGAGAGAAATGCCACACGCCCTTTCTTCCCCCACACACATAGGACAGTGCAAAACAGGTCTGGTCAATGTTTTCTTCCGCAAGAAATGTCATCTGAGAATGTCTGGGTGTGGGTAATGCTCTTGCCTACTGACTCACTGCCCACGCAGGGCCATGAAAGCACTGCACATGCTGCAACATTGCGCTTTTTGGGCAAGGGAACATGAGGGGACCTGCTTCTGTGGTTGCGGTGCATTTTCCTCAGGTTAACTTCGCATGAAGCTCAGAGCTCAGGAAAGAACCATACTTCCTGAAACCAGGCTCACCAGAGTGGAGGTGGGGGAGTCAGTCTGGGGAGAGCGGGGGAAGGATCATTTTCTATCTGCACTGTAGATGACAAGCACCTGCATATTTTGAAGTCAGGGTTGTGCAAAAGTGATCCATTCACTCTTGCACTTGGGTCATTGCAGGAGTCCTGGAACAAGTTAGAAGGCCAAAGACCCTTTTCTACTGGAATCTAAAAAGGTGTACCAAACTCTCCAGCTGGGGTTGGGTGCCCTTATTCAACTGTGAGCTTGAGGAGCTGCCAACTGGCACTGCCGTTCTCTTCCCAGTACTCTGCCATATGTACTGGCCCCCACTTGTAAGCACGGCTTACTCTTTCTGAGTCAACAGAGCCATGCTTGTGTAGGGGTAGAATGCCTGGGTTCCATCTCTGAACTCTCCCCTCACCAGCAGGACTGGCTTGGCCTGGCCAGTAAAATGACATTTTCATGGTCAGCCTATGCTAGTGGGTCCAAATCAAGAATCCTAGTCCCTGAGAAAATAGCCACATCTTATCTAGAGAGGTCAATCTACTCATTAGGAATACTGCCAGTGCCAGTGATTCATAGGCACACATCCCAGTTTCAGACAACTGCAAGTCTGGCCATGACACTCTCATACACATTAAGAGACACTAGTAGCTCCTCCTCCTCCCCACAAGATTACCTAAAGGAGGAGAAACCAAAATAAACACAAGCTGTCCATGCCTCATCCCTCCTGAGTGAAAGCAGGTAACTGCTAGGCATAAATTTTCCCACTGGTCAAGCCAGAGGCCCTTTTGCCTTTGGTGGCCACATTAGTTTCTATCCTGACAGGTCCTGTTTCAAGGGCTTATTTGTGTTTAGATAGTATCAACATTTAGCAGGAGGCCCTCCCATACCCCTTTCCCTTTGGGTTTGGGAGGCACAAAATCTTCTCCTCCATTCTTTCCTGTCCCTGTATTGAGGATCGTCAATCACCAGTATCAATTATACAGACCCTCTACAGTGCTCATTATGTGACTGAATAGGGCAGGGTTAGTAGAAGCAATTTTTAATAATTATAAATAATAATTTAGATTTATATGTGTTACATACTGTGCTAATAGATTTGAACTCATTCAATTCTCTGAAAACTCTAGAAGGTAGATCCTATTTTCATAAAGAATAGTACTCTATTTTACTGATGAGAAAACTGAGGCTTAGAAAAATTAAGCATTTGCCCAAGGTCACCAAGATGGTAAAAGACAGAACTGGATTCAAATACAAGATGTTAACTACTATTTTGTGTTGCTTTCCCAACTACCTAGAAAACTTGGCCACAGTATCAGGGAAACAGGGCCACCAGGGCCAAGAATTCGGGCCATCTGGTTAGGTTATCCAATCCAGTGTTTGTACAGCCCCCTCTGGGAGGGACGCCTACGTAGATGACATCCAGGTATTGTCTACTCCACCTTAGGAAGAGCAATTTCACAATCTTCCTTGGTAACCTGGTTCATGGTTTAATCATTAACCTAAACTCTTGTTTTCGCAGAATTTTATCAGTGCACTATTGATTGCTCTATTCTGTGTGGGAAGACATGAAAGATATTACCCTTCCCAGAAAGTTATAAAGTTATTCCCCTTAGTCCTCTCTACCCAACTCAACAATTTAAATGTTTCCCCAGATTTCCACTATCCGTCTCCCACTGAAATCACGGAAGTTGCTGTTGTTGTTAAAGAAGCTGAGGCTGTAACTAGCATTTCCATGTCATCATTATCTCTGTGTCACAGAGGCTGCAGAAGGGAGGAAGGAACTAGGGAGACCTGAAATCCGAGTTCACTCCCTTTGTGTCTGCACCAACAGCAGCAATCTGAGGCTCTGGTCTCCAGCCGGGCTACCTGCATTTGCAGACAGATCTGGTCAGTCTCCTTCAAGGAACTCCAAATGGGCCCACAGGCAACAGTGCAGTAAGACCGTGTCATGACACAGAATGAATGAGGCGACAAGACAGCTGTGCAAAGGGGATGCAGGAAGAGAAGGCAGGAGTCACTGGCTCAGAGCTGGATCCCCAGCTGGACCTGAGCATGAGCCTCTAGGAGAGGTCACTGCAACTCAGCTGGGGATATTTTTCTCATTGCTTTTTTAGGTTATCCATCCCTGTTTCCTCAGCAGAAGTGGGGTTTCTGTTAAAGCCAATTTTTTTTTTTCCCTAAAGGTCACCTGAAAAGTGTATTGGAAGGGCCAGATCATAAGTCTGACATGCCAACACAAGTCATCAGCAGATGTTGTTTCTAGAAGCCTAAATTCAAACCATTAACCAGAAAAAAACTGCCCTTTGATCTGAAGCACAAGAACAGTAATAAATCATCTTTATCACCTGACCAACAGGGCCTCTCTTTCTTTTGGTTTGTGGCTGCCTTAGATAGCTGGCTGCCAATAAAAACTCCCACTTTCCTTTCTGAAAGGTGCAGTTCTCAGTGAGCGTGAGAATGTGCAGAGTGCGCGCTCAGTCACGCAGGAAATACTGTTCTCTGGATTCAGGGGCAGCAGGGAGTATCGCTGGCAGCTCAGCCCTGGTCCGGTCAAGCTCAGAGTCCCAGAATTGAGGCCCTGATATAAGAACTGACCCCTCTCAGAGGGAAAACTAGCCTTGAGGTGCGTATTGCCCTGGGACTAGGGCTTACTTTGTGTCTAGTGAAGAGATAAGGACACAATGCTAGGCGCAGGATGAGAAAGGGACAGGCTGGAAAAGTAAAGCATGTGCAGCCTTACATCCTCCATGTGTTGCTAAGTGGGGTGGGGATATTCAAAGACCTGATCTCTTCTCCTCCACTCCCCATTCTGTGCCTTGAAACTTGAGCTCTAAACTTCTGGGCAGGAACTAAAGATGGTCCATAGTTCCTAAAGATCCAAGGTCAAAAGGTCAAAGATAGGGATGAAGACATCAGAAAAGAGCCCAAAGAAACCAGGTACAGGAAGAAATTTTCCATGACTCAGGTGTTTAGTAAGTAGCAGATGGGAATTACATAAAGGGGAAATAAAAAGCTTAATTTTCTCTCTCTCATCACAGGAAAACACTGAAATAAAGTTTCTTGGAACTGTAGCTCTGCAACATCCTAGAGCTAAGAAGCCCGCCCCTCTCTTGGCCCACCTTGTGCGCAGTTTCTGCAAACTGCTGGGCGCTGTTCTTTAGGTCTTCTGTCTTCTCCTCTGCTCGGCTTAATCGCTCTCCACGCTCATTTAAGGCCTGGCTTGCCTTCTGCACTGCACTGGTCACGCTGTCGGCGGCTGAATGGAGGATGCTGTTTCCTGAAAGAAGGAGAGCAGGAGCATCAGAAGCTGGCTCAGCTGACCCACAGTGACCAGACTCCTGTAGGGTGAGTGCCCTGTAAGAGGAAGGCAGGTCACACTGCAGAAAGGCCGCTCATCTAGTGTCTAGGAAACAAGCTGACATTTCTTTTGATTGGGTTTGACTGACATACTTGCAGCAAGAACACCCACTGACTGCAGGACCTAGGAAAATCCTAAATGCTTCTTTATAATCCCATCACTGACATGCTAGTCATTTCCATTCTGCCAGTATTCTATCTGATGAGGCTGAAAAGGATGGGGCCTGTCTGGATTTAGGGCTTGGCTTGCAAAGGTAAATGAAAATGCTGACAAGTTCACAGAATTAGGCAAGTTCAATGAGACACATCTGGATCTTACATTATTTCCTTTTGACTTGTGGTTTTGGTGAATAGGCCACAGAACTTTTCCAGATAGAATGTTCTATATTCTTTCCAACTCTTCCTCTCATTTTACCCCTTCTTCCAGGAAGTAAAGAGCATTCCCGAATGTCCAGCTTCATAAAAGCTATGATCCAGTCTCAAAGCTCAGAGTAGATGTGTCTGCTCCTAACCCTGAATTCTGTACCATGGCTTGCATGGCTGGGCCTCCTTGCCTCTGATCTCTAGTATGTGAAATACAGAGCCTCAGGACCATACTTAACCAGCAGGTACAAAACAGTGATAGAAACCAGCCCTAGAAGATGGTGATGCCTAGAGTGATGATACCATGAAAGTTGAAAGCCATTGCATCTCAAAGGGTCACGGCATTCCTGACATCCCATTTGCCAGGATTGGGCAGCAAAATTCAATAGTAAAATACTTGCCAGTGCATAAATCACTGAGAAATAGCAACTTGCAAAATGACAACCAAAGGAAATTGATAGCTATATTTTGTTAACATTGAGTGTAAGATATTTAATGGCATTTTATATAATGGCTTTATGTCTTTGAATAAGTTTATTACATCATTTAACTTTGTACCTGGGATGGATACATCTAGCCACAGACAGCTTTTAATAGAAATGCAAATTCCACTGGTCTCAGCTGCAAAGGCTTCTTAATTTCTTGTCTGTGGGAACAGTCTGTGGTTTGTGGAAAAGGATCTCAGGCAAAGAAAGTGCCTAGATTGGAGGAAGCACTTAGTAAATGTTTTTCCATTTTTCTTCTTTAGTGGTGGATTTCAAGGGATTCAATTATGCACTAAGGGGAGGAGAATGGGGTTAACTCAGTGTTACTCAGTAAATCAAGCATTACATGAACCAAGATAAATCAGCACAGATAAAGAGGGAGCAGAGGAAATGCAGTTCTAGGTAAATCTGGTTGAATGCAAGGTTGGAATGAAAGGTCTGGGTCTTCAGAACAGATTTAGGAGAAATCTTGGTTCCTCTTTGCTTTCATATCATACTCATATGTATGATAATAGCCTACCCATGTTCCTTAACACTTGAATAGCACTTTGCAATCATAAAGCACCTTCACAAATATTATCTCATTTGATTGTCACAATTCCACTGATAAGACTGAGACTAGCAGAGGTTAAGTGGCTTGCACAAGACCGTATCACTAGGGAAGTGACACGGATAGCACTTGAGCCTGGTTTTCCAATGACTTTTGCTTATTCTCTACCTTGTTCTTTGCAGATATGGTGTTGGTCCAGAGAAGCAATCACTAAGACAGAACTCTGGGCAGACTAGCATACAGATAGGTTTTGACAGGTTATTTCCCAAGGTAACGCCTGACCATTTCTGTCCTCAAGGTACTCTCTCTTGGTAAATTAAGAGTTATTACCCACGACACATCGAAAGTCAAGTGTTCCCAAAAAGGAAGACGCCAATGAGGTGGAACAGGAAGATGGAGAAGGGTGCAGAGGAGCGGGAGAGAGGGCACAAGAAAATCTCTGTTTTTCTGCCTCCTTCCATATATTCACAGTTTGGCCACCAGAGAACTGGGAAAAGATAAAGCAGGGAATCTGTAACCTCACTGCTAGGAATAGCTGCATCAAATTGAAAGGATTTTAGAATTAGCTTCTATAAAATTAAGAGGATATATAATCAATATTTGCCTATTACCACTGGAATTGACCTGCATGATCTTCACATTGTGTTTCTGGAATGAACCCACTACACATAAGCCATGCTGCTTTGTTTCTTGAAATTAATTTTGCACGTGATGTCAAGTAACATCACACTCAGTTTTATATGATACTGTTTAGCCAGGAGTCATTATAACTCATAGAGAACAAGATGCTGTCTTCACTGTTCGAAGATGACACTGCTGACTACTACCAATAGGAAATCCACCTTCAGTTATTTCAGGCATGAGGATGAATTTGAACAAATTTCATTTCCTCATTTGAAATAACCTCTTGCAGTTTCAATTCTACCCACATTTCAGGCCCTGTGAAGTCCCATCACCTTTACAAAGCTTCAGGTCAATTCCAATCTCTCCCTCCCCTCAACTCCCTAAATAATATCTCTATCCTTCTTGGGTACTTAATTAAGTACAATCATGGGCAACTCTTCTCCTGCTTGACTTTTTCACCTGAGGTGCAATGACTTCCCAGCTGGATTAAAAATTCTTGGAGTGCATCATTTTGCTCTGTTCACCATTTCCTAAATCTTTAACATTTTTCCTCTATTGACTTAGAGCTTCTGCTGACTTATCTTCTTCTATCTGGGATCTTATTGCTCAAACTCTAATGCTAGGGTCCTTTCCCTCACTCTCTTCTCTTTTGTATTCTACAAACTCTCTCTGGAACAATCTCATCCAGCTCCTGACTTCCATGACCAAATCCTTATTTTTCACTAGATCATGCCGCTGAGCTCCAGATCCACATGTTTTCTTATGGAAAACTCCAACAGAACGAACGTCCCAAAAGTTCAGTAGGTCAAAACCTCATCTCATTATCTTTGAGTTCAGTAAGTCAAAACCTCATCTCATTATCTTTCCCTTCACAACTGCTTTTCCGTTGGGTCCCCTGCTTGGCAAACAACCTCAATAGCTGCCCAGCTCCTTAATCCAGCCAGAAATCTGGGAGTCTAGTCTAGACACCTTCCTCATTTTTATCCCATACAACGAAAGGTCACCTCCTATACAGTCTCTACACTCTGCCTCTTTACCATCCTCTTGCCTCACATATACACACGATCTTTACCACATCTATGGTCATTACTAGAAATGAAATTGCTCGTTCAAAGGACATAAACATGTTTTAGGCTCTTGGTATATGTTCAAAATTGCTTCCCTGAAAGATGTATTCAACATTCAAAACTATTCATGAAGTACATACTATGTGCCAGGCACTATTATATTGACACAATTGGCAGAATGACTTGAAGGGAGTGATTTGTCTGATCTGTAAAATGTGGGTTGTGCCATTTGCTTCACGTGACTACTGTGGAGATGAAGATGTACACGCAGTATCTGCAGGTACTCAATGGGAGTTTGTCCCTCCACCCCCCTTCAGACTGTATTTTCTCTGTAGGTAGCTTTGAAAAAAATGGCACATCTCACCCAATTCCATTGCATCTTTCTCTCTCTTCTCTCCTATCTTAGGGCTTAGTGTTTTGATGCTTGCAGAAGATACTCCTTACATATCTTTGTATATCCTGCTATGTGTAGTGCAGCACATTGCTCAGAGAGGGTGTTGAACACATATTTATTAAATCAAGGCATGTTTTGTAAATAGGATGCCTAACTCAAAAGTTGGGACCCATCATATTGTGCTGAGTGAAATCTGGAAATAAAGCAGTCTCCTGAGGCAGACAGCATAGTAATTCTTTCTAAATAGACAGGAAGCGTATTAATACCCAAATTTATTCAAGCAGTCTGAAAAGCTGTCAACCATGGCAAATAAAGTCAACTACTTTTGGAATTAGTCTCTGGAGAGTGGAGCAGAGACCAATCTTGCTTCATTGATCTTGCCTTCATATCAGTCCCACTTAATGTGTGCTTTTAAAAATATATATACGCTGGCATCTTTTATGTTAAGTGATTTAGAAGACTTCATTGCAAGAGCAACTGGAGATAAAGCTATTGCATTGTGTTCAATCACTGAGAACACAATGAAAATAAATTTAAATGTACAGAAAAATGAGAGAATAAAGTATATTGAGAAGTGACAAAAGAAAAGAAAGGAGGAAACATTTTTAGAAGCACATAAAATACATCAATAGTTCAATTATCAACATTATTTCATATTTCATTTGATCACCCTACACATCAGGGTGCATCTTGGTAATTAAAATCCTTAATTCTATTGCTAGTAAAAGGCAATTTCAACAGAATTTTCAGCAGTTACTTCTATAAAATACATATAGAGATATTTGAAATGTAAAATATTCATCCTGTTTGGAAAATAAGGCAGCAGGAAAATAATCTAAAACATAAATAATCAGTAAATATATGCCCATCTATACTCAGTGCTGAGTCAATGTGCTCATCTAAGAACACTCTTAAAAGAGACTTCTTAATAGTTTTGCTTGGACTACTTCTGTTCCACAATCAATTTAACCACTTAAGAATAACTATCCAATAAACCCCCACTTATCTAAACTAACTTAGAGGAAAACCAATTTGAATTTTGGTAAAATATATATGTACAAAATAGATTTGGGTCCCAACAAAATAAACACACGGATTGGAGATCTATGGTATTAAATCTGTTCAGAGGCTAGGAACATTAGTGACTCTCATACAGTATGCCAAAAGTACTCAATAACAATTTATTCTCTGAGTAGATGAAGTAGGCCCTATTCTCTTCTCATCTACTGAGTTATTTTTCTTAGCAAAACCATGTTCACGGGTAGCACCTAAGCTACAATTAAGTCTGGTTCAGTATAAGTGACATGCAAATTAATTTCACTGGATACAAAAAGGTAGGATTCACCTAAGATGGTGTTTCTTTCCTTTCTCTACTTTTAATCTGTGAGAATTTTATTGCTCAGTGGCTCTATCACTAAACACATATGAGCAAAAGAAAAGTTACACAGAGATCTGGCTTCCTGACAGCCTGGTCTCCTTTCGGTCCGAAAGCCACTCAAGTACCACTTAGACACTGTTCTGCTTCCTCTGATGAGTGGCTTTACTTCTGCCCCCATCATTGGTAATTCAGTTGCATGATAATCATGATGCTTCAAAGAAGGCTCTGCTTAGTACTGTGACTGTCACTAAATATTTTATAGATGAATAATAATTTAAATAAAAATGACGATATTAGCTTTTACTTCAATGAACAGAGTGAGTAAATGCAAAGGCCTGCCGGGTGATAGAAGTTGGTTCTTAATTCACAAAGTCCACTAATTATCTGTGAGCTTAGGCAATACCAAGCTCTTTCTATATTACAATACTAAATTGCATCACTGTATTTCAATGTTGGACAACCCCTAATTTCCTCTTCTAAGATGAAGATTCTTCCAAAAAGTTAAATTTCATTCATACTTTTGTGGTAATGACTAACCAGAAAAATTCTTTTAAAATTCTGGTTACATTGAGCCTTTCTAAAAGGAAGAGTTGTCAACCCAAGCTGGGCAGGATACAGTGTGAACATCGGCCAATCACAATCACAGAATAGCTACCATACTAGGTGGGAGGTGCTATGGTAAGATGTTACATTCCTCAAAGGAAGATATTCTTACCCTTATGTTACAGGTAAGGAAACAGATGCCCAGGGAGGTGAAGTAGCTTACCCAAGATTAGCCACGTACTGATTCCAAAGCTCTTACCATCTGTCAGCATTTGCCAAAGTGGCTCTGTGAGTTACAGGGCTCCAAGGAAAACTCAATTCTATGGCAAAATGACGTTGTGAAATGAGATCTAGCCTTGCTTCTTTATTGCAGAACTTTGGAAAAACTTTAATAAAAAGTTAATGTAAACCGTGAATGAAAAGGAGGTAGGGGTAAGAGCAGGAGAGGTATGGTATGCAGAACATCTTAGTAGGGTAAAATTCTGCAGAATTTGTGCTCAGAAATGCTAAAATAGACTGACTCCTACGTTAAAGGAGGAAAAACAAACAAATTCAGGCTGTCCTCATCAATTTAGTAATAGACAAGTCATAGAATTACATTAAAAAGGCTTGCTTTATAGAGGCTATGGAACAGCAAGCATGCTCAATGGTGGTTACAGAATTATCTTTTGTCTCAAGTTGGTGGCTAATTTCAAGGACCAAGAAACTTACTTGTTTCTTGCCTGGAGCTGGATGACAAAGAAAAATGGACTCAGTGCTCAGGAATACTTTGTAAGCCCATAAACGCAAAAGCCTACTTGAAGAACACCTTGGAATCATCGATTGCTGTTGTTACCAAGCATAGAATGAACCATTCTATTAGGTCTTCTTTTGGCGTTGTTAAGGTAATGCAGTGGAACACCAGCCTGTTCCCAAGCCACAAGCATGTCTGCCCCAGAGGCTAACTAAAGCTTCAGGAAAAATCCCAATGCCCCCTCCCTGTCCTATAGACAACTGTGAGTTCATGCTCTCCTCTCAATTCATTGTTTCAATATTCTCACTGACAAGGGTCAAACATTTAGGATTTTATTAATGTCTCTTCAAACACTTAAATTCAGGATATGCAGAAAAACTCATTGGTATCTTCAGTATTTACTTAACATTGGTTCTTATGAATGGTTATAGGGTATCAGGGGAATGAATTCAATAATACTTCTTTGGGGTCTGTTTTGTTCAGAGATTATCAGGCTCTCAGAAAACAGGGAACACTGTTTTGAGGTTAAAAACCTAACATAGCTCTAAATTTGGTAAAATGGATTTTGTTCCCAGTCTTGGGTTATGTTTGCTGACAAACCAGCTATGATCTACAGGTCTCTGCTTTTATTACAGTTGGAAGCTAGGGACTTTTACTCTAAGAACTGTAATTTCAAGTCTTTATATAAACAATTTGAAAACTCTCTGTTCAACATATTGGGGCTCACTACTTACCAGCTGTACGACCTTGAGCAGCTTACCCTTTTGTGTTTCAGTTTCCTCATGTGTTCTAGGGATTAGTCTAGAATCTATCTCATGAGGTTGCTGTGAGGAATAAATGAGCTGATGTGCAAGTGGGGCATTTAGAATAGTGTTTGGCCCACAGACACTCAACTTTAGCCATTACTAATGAGATAAACTTGTTATCTGGCACTAGAGAGTCTTTCTGTTAAGCTCTCTACTTAGTTCATCTTTCTTTCCCTACTCTCATCACCATGAACATTCTTGAAGGAGGAGTCTGCTTCTACTGTTACTCTCATATGCCACAGTTTTTTGAACTTCCAGTGGACTATCCTACCCCATGCTAACAACACTGTTCTTTCAGACTCACCAATGACCTATCAAGTCCATTGCCTATTTTAAGTTTCCTCCACTTGGCCATGGGACCACAAATTGAAGGCCACGTAACTACTTCTGAAGGTCGTTCTTTCTCTTCTTTCGCTTGACTTTGGCTTCTAAAACACGATTTCTTGATCCACACCCCACCCCCAATCACTTTGATTCTTCCTTCATTCCTTTCCTGATTAGAGATACAAGATCAGAAAGGAGGCTTGAGCCTGACTTTGCCAAATACCAACTATGTGGCCTGATATAAGTTACTTAATTTATATGAGCCTATGCTTTCCCACTGGTTTAATGTCAATAAAAATTATTACTTATTTTTGGCAGGGTGTGGTGGCTCATGCCTGTAATCTCAGCAGTTTGGGAGGATGAGGCGGGCAGATCACTTTAGCTCAGGAGTTTGAGACCAGCCTGGGCAAAATGGAGAAACCCCATCTCTATAAGAAATGCAAAAACTAGCTGGGCTTGGCAGTGCATACCTGTAGTAGGCAGTGCATACCTGTAGTCCCAGTTACTCCAGAGGCTGAGGTAGGAAGATGGCTTGAGCCTGGGAGGTGGAGGTTGCTGTGAGCTGAGATGGAGCCACTGCACTCCAGCCTGGACAACAGAGCCAGACCTTGTCACAACCAACCAACCAACCAACCAACCAACCAGTACTTATTTTCCTATGAATTAGTGTGAGAAGTAAATGAAATATACATTTAGCATAGGGCTAGTAGCACAGTATGAGCTCAATGTACTCTGTATCATTAATAATAACTGATTCATTCAGCTAACTTATTGCAGAACAAACATGTGCCAGACACTGTCTATATCTGTCTGCTTCACAAATTAAAAAAACCTTAATATTAACCCGATCTTTTCTTTCCTTCCCTTCTTCTGACCTGCTCCTTCTAAATTCATTGTGTCAGTTAATGGCTCTTCTGTTCACCTAGTCTTCCACTCTCAGTTGACCTGACTCTTAACCTCTCCATCATATCCCACACTAAAATGCTCATGGAATCCAGGACATTCTCTCTCAGCAAGGGCTCTTCACTTAGCCCTCCACGTTATTTCTAGCCCCTATGGTACTTTAGGTTTTATTTCAGTTTTACTGGACAAAGACAGCAGCCTGAATGGTGTTTTTGCCACCAGTCTGTAAGTCCTCTAGTACCTGATCCTCTTTCTATACTGCTAACTTGATCACATCACTTTCTCATTTCCACGCTATACTGACTCACCCCCAATACAACATAATCAAGAAGGCCTTTCTTAATCTAGTTCCAGGCTATTCACTTGCCACCTCTGCAGGACCCCCAGCTTTTATCTACTGCCTCGCTGTTTCTTGACAGATTATAGAAAATCCTTAAAGTTCTACCAGTTTCTTACTTATGTAGACCATATAATAAATACATTTGAAAAAAAATCAATGTGAATAAAAAGCTTAACAAGGAATACCGCATCCAGTTCTGTTTCTAAGGGTGTTCCAACATCAGCAGTAGCTTTTTTTTTTTTTCCACCATCATTACTGAAATGCAAACCTTGCACTCAGATTTTGGTGTCTAGCAATATTTTCTGCTAGAAGAAAGCAAAGTTCTTTGGGAAATAGCAGATTCCAAGCCTTTGGGCAAGGAAAATTCAAATAGGCCTGAAATACCTTATTATTGCCAGATAGCAAGGATACTTCTAAACATGATAGGGACAGTGCTAAAATGAAAAAGAAACCAGTTTAAAGGAGATCACTGGGCAAGATCACTGAAGTGATATTTAGAACATCAATAGTAATAAAAGTTATCCCAATAAAGATAATTATAAATTGTATATGACTTTGTGGAAGCCACAATTTCTTAATGATAAACAAGGCAGTTAATATGAAATGTACAAAAATAAGTTGAAACACAAAATAAAATTGATTATAATTGGATGTTTAATTGATTTTAATTAGTAAAAAGTATTAAAATATCTGGGTATTTTGTTGAAGTATTTATCTATATACAAATATATGTATTTGTCTTTATGTGTGTGAGTAGCAATGGGCAAATACAGAAAACAACAAGTAAGCCAAAGAATTTCAGAAAGAGTAGAAAGTTACAGAAAGGACTGATGAGCATTAATGGTCAAATACATCCACTAGGTAGAAAGAATGACAATGATGCATTCCAAAGTAGTAAATGCGTTCTCCTCTTTAGAAATTAAATTGGTTTAACCATTGTAGAAGACAGTGTAGCGATTCCTCAAGGATCTAGAAATAGAAATACCATTTGACCCAGCAATCCCATTACTTAGTACATACCCAAAAGATTATAAGTTGTTCTATTATAAAGACACATGTACATGTATGTTTATTGTGGCACTGTTTACAATAGCAAAGAACTAGAACCAACCCAAATGCCCATCGATGGTAGACTGGATAAAAAAAAATGTGGCACATATACACCATGGAATACTATGCAGCCATAAAAAATGATGAGTTTGTGTCCTTTGTAGGGACATGGACGAAGCTGGAAACCATCATTCCCAGCAAACTGACACAAGAACAGAAAATCAAACACTGCATGTTCTCATTCATGGGCAGGTGTTGAACAATAAGAACACATGGACACAGGGAGGGGAGCATCACACAAGGGGGTGCTTGGGGGGGAACTAGGGGAGGGACAGCAGGGGGTGGGGAGTTGTGGAGGGATAACATGGGGAGAAATGTCAGATATAGGTGATGGGGGGAAGGCAGCAAACCACATTGCCATATATGTACCTATGCAACAATTCTGCATGTTCTTCACATATACCCCAAAACCTAAAATGCAATAAAATATATATATTTTTTAAAAAGTACAATAAGATATCATCTCACCCCAGTTAAAATGGCTTATGTCCAAAAGACAGGCAATAACAAATGCTGGTGAGGATGTGGAGAAAACGGAACCCTTGTACTCTGTTGGTGGGAATTACTACAACCAATATGAAAACCAGTTTGAAGTTCCTCAAAAAACTAAGCATTGGGCTGCCATATGATCCAGCAATTCCACCACTAGATATTTACCACCAAATAGGAAATCAGTATACAGAAGAGACATGTGCACTCCTATGTTTCCTGCAGCATTGTTTACAATACCTAAAATTTGAAAGCAACCTAGGTGTCCATCAATAGATGAATGGATAAAGAAAATGTGATACATATACAAAACTGAGCACTATTACACCATAAAAAAATGAGGTCCAGTCATTTACAACATGAATGGAACTGGAGATCGTTATGTCAAGTGAAATAAGCCAGACACAGAAAGACAAACATCCCATGTTCTCACTTATTTGTGGTATCTAAAAATCAACAATTGAATCCATGTACATGAAGAGCAGAAGAATGATTATGAGAGGCTGGGAAAAGTAATAGGGAGCTGGAGGGCAGGTGAGAATGGTTAAAGAAAAAAAAAAAAAGAAAAAGAATAGTTAGAATAAATAAGACCTACTATTTGATATCACAATAGGGTGACTATAGTCAATAACTGTTCATTTTAAAATAACCTAAAGAGTGTAATTACATTGTTTGTAACACAAAGGATAAATGCTTGATGGGATAAAGAGCCCCCCAAAAGTAATATAAAATAAAACTCCTCATTTAAAAGAAATCTCAGATGTACCATTTTACACCAGTTACCATTCCTAAAATAAAAATGAAAATAAAACCCTTTATACAAGTAATGGCAAAGATACTGGGTGTATATAGAGCTGGTAGTAATGTAAAATGCTACAAGTTTAAAATACTAGCAATGCCTTCCATAGTTAAATGTACATTTATTATACATTTTAGTAATTCTACTCTTAGATCTATAAACAAGAGAAATTAATGCATATGTCCACAAGATTACTTTATAGAAGTATTTACACTAGGCTTTCCATAATAACCCATAACTCAAATATTGATCAATAGGAGAATGGTTAAAGAATGGTGATATACAATCAATGAAATATGTAGCAAAAATACAAAATATAAATGAATTTCAAAAGCAATATATTGAGTGAAGGAAGTCATATAAGCAATATATAGTGTGATTCTGTGTATTTGAAATTAAAGAACAACAACAAAAAATAGGTTTAGGAATAGGATTCAGTTATTTAAGGGTGGAGGGATGTTGTTCGGGGTTAGGATATGAGGAAAATTTTCTTATGATACAAGTGGCCTTTGAGGATATAAAACATAAAGAAACCTTTGTTGTTGAATAAAGGCACAAGCAAAAATATATGTTTAAGACTAATTAAAGTGTGCAATTTGGATTCATATTTTGCTATATATTTCTCAATGTATTTATTTACTTATTTTAATTGATGATTAATAATTGTGTATATTTATGGAGTACAATGTGATGATTTGATCTATATGTACATTGCAGAAAGATGGGTTATAGACCACGCACCATCTCCCATAACAAGAAATCCTTAGAAGACATTCTTAAATCAGAATAGATAGCATTATTCAGTGATAAATATCACAGTGTCTGAAGGACACAAACATATCCCCTGAACATCAAATAAAGTATTATTAACTCAATCCTTCTTTAGCTAGACCTCACGATGCTTGCAGAAATGTCAAGGGACTCTGATACTAGTTGAGGTGTGATGTACTAGAAGTTGGAATGAAAGGAGAAAGTGAGCTTAATTAATCATGGTTATTATACCTTACATTTGAAACTTCTACACTGTGGGAGATTTTACTCTTTATAAGGTTGTACTAAACTTTATATCCAACAGTGGTGTTATCTCAGGAAATAGTACAGTTGTTATTATGGGCTTGCCATATGAAAGGACTAAGTATATATGTCACTTATTTAGAGGTTACGTTCTAATTTCAAATATTCTAGTTATCAAGTATGTGACTTCTGGGAAATTACATAGTTTGTCTGAGATTGGTGCATTCTGAAAATAGGAATAGTAATATCTAACTCATACCTAAGGGTTAAAGGATATATGTTTCATTCAGTGCCTAGGATGTACCTTTAGATATACAATAAATTCAAATAACAGATCCTTATGAAAATATATCACTTACAATTTCATCATGACTTTGGAACTATTCCAGTTTCACTAGGATGAAACAGATGACAGTGTGATGAAGTATTTTCATTGTTACTTTAATTGCTGACTCAGTGTGGTTGAGTGAGTACCTTTACATCATATAGGTCCCCATGGAACTGTTCAGAGAATTTATGTTGTTTTCTTGAATTGTTCCTTATATATTCTCACTGGGGAAACATATGATGGACTGATAATTAGCATACATATGAAGGCAGTTTTTCAAAGTGTCTCAGATGATTTGGGCATAATGATTGGAATGAATCATACAGTACTTCCTTGGGGAACATGCCAAAAAGAAGAGAAAACCATAAATTCTTCCTATCCAAAGTAAAGTACAAGTAATTTGAGAGAAGACATTTAATTCTTCATTTAAGGTGAGTGGATAAAAATTGTAATGGATTTTGATTATTCCTGGGAGTGAGTAATTTTATCTTGTTCTGTATTCTGATGGTAGACATTTGTAGGGTCACTGATAGTTGATTCCTTTAACTATACCACAAAAATTCAGCATCCCTCTTGATAACTGGGGATCCCTGGAGTAGTGTGATATTTGTGAGTTATCCTATGAGTGGAACAGATGTCCTAGATCTAATGATTTGTGAGAATCGATAGTAGCATTTAGATATTGCAAGTGAAGAAAAATTTAGAAATACCGAAAAAAAAAGTTATCAATGATCTTATCTATTAGAAGCTAGTAAGGTTAAGATTTCCAGATACAGTGCAAGATTTCCATTTACATTTGACTTTCATATAATCAGAAAGTACTATGAACACATGTAATGAAATATTTCAAAAATAATTTTTTTAAATATATATTTTCTATACAATATTTTACAAGCTTCAAATAATTTCTAAATAGTGATATTACATATATAAGCTTGCATATTTCTGGTTTGTTTTTTCTACTGAGTGACTACTATTGTTTTCCTTTAAACAATGGGCATTACAGACTGATTAAGTAGACCGTCAAATAAAGAATTTAAAAAGTTGCAGAGTTATTGAGAAACCTTAACTATAAGTAATTGTTAACAGATTTGATCAAGGCTAAAGATCAAAAAATAATTCTTTTAGATACTTTTTGTATTCTGTCTTTTCTACTGGTTAGCCCTAAACAGGGGTATTCAAAATGTACCCATAAGGCATTCAAATACATTAGAAGTGTACTTTTTTTTACATAAGAAAAATAGGTAAGATTTTAAAAAATTGAAAAATATTCAGAGGGAGATAATAATTGATAGTGAAAATGGAAATTGACTCAATAAATACTAAAACCACTTTTAGCAAAGTATTGACTTCAGAATGGTGGGATTGATGTTGGAATTCTGAATTCCCTTTGCAATTCATTATATCTTCAGTACATAAAAGCCTGTGTAAGCAATTCTTGCAAACACTGCAAATTCAAGATAAAGTTTTAATCCCAGCTGCTTTGGAGGCTGAGGCAGGAGAATTGCTTGAACCGGGACCAGGGAGACGGTGGTTGCAGTGTGCTGAAAGCGCATTACTGCATTCCAGCCTGGGCTACCGAGCAAGACCCCGTCTCAAAACAAAACAAAACAAACAAAACAAAACAAAACAAAACAAAAAACAAAAAGATAAAGTTTTAGAAATGGAATAGTCACGGTTTTTATTTGTGGGAAAAGAAGGACCTAAAAAAGGAGTGAAATTCAGTTGAGAAACAGCAGACAGCTTCATTTAGGGAGAAGGAATGGAAGAGGCTCACTCATCTCCACTGTTGCCCTCTTCCCCCATTTATAGTTCATAGATCAAGTTGGCAAAATGCTTCCCACTAATGAGCAGATACCTAGAAGTGCTGCCAACTGCCACAAGGTGGCTGTGGACTGCATCTGCTCCAAACTGTAGTTTTGGATCTTGCGGTGGGTTTTCAGAAGTTTCTACCTGAAGGATGTCCAGGCTAAAGCTGGCATTCCATTACATTTTAATAATTCTATCCTACATTTCATTATTGTTCCAGTTGAAAATCACTCTCACAGAGTTCCAGATTTTCAATGAATGGAAACTGAGGATGATGATGGGAATTAAGTGGATTAGTTTAAAGCACCTTCACTGTCTGTATCAGGGACGTTTCACTTTCTTTTATTAACTTCCCTTGTATTTTTTAAATAAAGGCAGAAGAACTTTTCATTGAAATAGTTTTAATCACAGTTTTATAACTCCTTGAATACTCCATTGTACAATTCCAGAAAAAAAGTCATTTACTAATAAATGATGTCCTAAATTCTCAAATTATTTAAATGATTTGTAGATCCTACCATCTTCACAGTGTTTTATTACAGAAAATAAAGTATATACAATTAAATAGTCATCATGAATATTAATTTAAATCATATGTTTGCAGAAATAGATCTAGATTATGTGTCTTGAAGATTAGATGAGTTTAACTTTTTAGATAAAGTTGAAATATAAATGGGAATATTTATTTAGTATAGAAAATTAACTTTAAAATTTAATTAGTAAACAAACCCATGGCCACAAACTACATAAAATCTATTTTATGTAGTTTGTTCATTATGTTCATTAATAAAATGAATAAAATGATGTATGTTCATTAATAAAATGCAAAACACATCTCAGCATATGGGTGGTAAGAGTATCCTCAGAACACATTCTTAAATCAGAATAAATAGCATTATTCCATGATAAATATCACAGTGTCTGAATGATATAAACATATCCATTGAACATTAAATAAAGTATTATTAACTCAATCCTTTAGATCCCACAATGCTTGCAGAAATGTCAAGTGACTCTGATATTAGTTGAAATGTGATATATTAGAAGTTGGAATGAAAAGAGAAAGTGGGCTTTATTGATCATGGTTATTATATCTTACATTTGAAACTTTTACAAAGATATATAACTTTTTGTGTGCATTCATAAGTCCCCACCCAAGACTGTGGAAGTGCAAATGAGGGATCCCCAAGTCTTAACCTTCATTATCTTATTGCTATCTCTGCCTCTGTCTTTAAGAAGAACAAAATTACAGAAAAGTTTTACAACAAAAGTGGAAGTGTACAAAAGAAAAATCATGATGCCATTGTGCAGATAAAGCGTAATCTTTCTGTATTGATACCTATATGGTGTGTTATCAACAAATATATTTCAAATATTGATGAAACTAATTTATGTTGTTTCAATGAATCTATTTTACATGAATTCCACTTTTAGGGAAGCAGAAAATTTTGTTTTATATTTTATTTCTTAATCAAACATAGAAATAATGTTTCTATTACCTATTGTGAATAACAAAACCTATTCTGTCTACAAATATTATAATTTGTTTAAATAGTACTACATGAAACACCTAATAACCCAACTGTTTCTTCCTAGAAGAGATAACTGGATTAAATAGGCCAACAGAATCTAACAGTGCTAACTGACTTCATTCTGACAGGAGTCACAAGGCTGCCTGAGCTGCAGATTCCCCTCTTTGGAGTCTTCCTCAACATCTATGTAATCACAGTAGTGGGCAACCTAACTATCATCATTTTGACCAAACTGGACTCCCACTTACACACACCTATGTACTTTTTTATCAGACATTTGGCTTTCGTTGATCTTGTAATTCTACTGTCATTTGTCCCAAGATGCTGGCAAGTTTTGTTGTATATCAAAATACTATTTCCTATTATGCATGTGCTGCACAACTGGCATTCTTCCTTATGTTCATTATCAGTGAATTTTTCATCTTGTCAGCCATGGCCTATGACCGCTATGTGGCCATTTGTAACCCTCTGCTCTACTGTGTTATTATGTCCCAGTGACTGTGTCATGTGCTGGTGGGCATTCTATATCTCTACAGTACATTTCAGGCTTTGATGTTCACTATTAAGATTTTTACATTGACCTTCTGTGGTTCTAATGTCATCAGTCATTTCTACTGTGATGATGTTCCTTTGCTACCTATGCTTTGCTCAAATGCACAGGAAATAAAATTGTTGATCATACTATTTTCTGCATTTAATTTGATCTCCTCCCTTCTGGTAGTCTTAGTGTCCTACATGCTGATTTTGTTAGCCATATGTCAAATGCATTCTGCAGAGGGCAGGAAAAAGGCTATCTCCACATGTGGTTCCCATTTGACAGTGGTGGTTGTGTTCTATGGGTCTCTACTCTTCATGTACATGCAGCCCAATCCCACTCACTTCTTTGATACTGATAAAATGGCTTCTGTATTTTACACTTTAGTAATCCCCATGCTTAACCCTTTGATTTACAGCTTAAGAAACAAAGAGGTGAAAAATGCCTTCTATAAGATCTTTAAAAAAAATGTATGTCAACTTTGTGTTTAATAATCGATGTGTAAAATTATTACGGTAAATATATAATAGAGATTAATGTCACTTGATAATTTTATGTGTATATAAATTTCCCAATTTTTAAACTTTTAAAATTGTTTTTTATTTCAGTAATTTTGGGGAGCAGGTGGTTTTTGGTTCTATGAATAAGTTCGTTAGCAGTAATTTCTGAGGTTTTGGTGCACTCATCACCTGAGTAGTGTATGTTGTACTCAATGTGTGGTCTTTTATTCCTTACCCACACCTCACCATTTCCCCAAAATACAATATTTTGTTCTTATCCCTTTGTATCCTCATAGCTTAGCTCCCACTTATAAGTGAGAACATATTATATTTGCTTTGCCATTCCTGAGTTAGTTCATCTAGAATAAAAGTTTCCAACTTCATCCAGGTTGCTGTGAATGCCATTATTTTGTTCCTTTTTATGACTGAGTAGATTTTATATATATATATAAATATATATTTTTTATCCACTAGTTGGTTGATGGGCATTTAGGCTGGTTACAAACTATTGCAATTGCTAATCACCCTGCTCTAAACATGTATGTGCAAGCATCTTTTTCATATAATGACTTATTTTCCTCTGGGTGCATACCCAGTAGTGGGATTGTTGAATCAAATGATAGTTCTACATTTGGTTATTTAAGGAATCTCCATACTGGTTTTCAAAGTGGTTGTACTAGTTTACATTTCCATCAACAGTGTTAAAGTGTTCCCTTTTCACCACATCCATGCCAACATCTGTTATTTAAAAAAAAATTAAATTATGTCATTCTTGAAGGAGTAAGGTGGTATCTCATTGTGGTTTGATTTGCATTTTCAATATACTTAGTGATGTTGAGCATTTTAAAATATGTTTTTGGTCATTTGTATGCCTTCTTTTGAGAGTTGTCTATTCATGCCCTTTGTCCACTTTTTGATGGGATTGTTTGCTTCTTGATGATTTGTTCAAGGTCCTTGTAGATTCTGAATATTAGTCCTTTGTTGAATGCATTGTTTGCAAATATTTCTCCCATTCTCTGGGTTGTCTGTTTACTCTGCTGATTATTTACCTTACTATGCTTGGTTATTTAGTTTAATTAGGTCCCATCTATTTATTTTTGTTTTTGTTGTATTTGTTTTTGGGTTATTTGTCATGAACCCTTTGCCTAAACCAATGTCTATAAGAGTTTTTCCAATGCTATTTTCTAGAAATGTTTTGGTTTCATGTTTAGATTTAAGTCTTTGATCCATCATCAGTTGGTTTTTGTATAAGGTAAGAGATGAGGATCCAATTTTATTCTTCTACATGTAGCTTGCCAATTATCTCAGCACCATTTGTTGAATAGGTTGCCCTTTCCCTGCATTATGTTTATGTTTGCTTTGTCACAGATCAGTTTGCTGTAATTGGCTTTATGTCTGAGTTCTCTATTCTGTTTGTCTATGTGCCTATTTTTATACAAGTACCATACTGGTTTGGTAACCATAGCCTTGTAGAATTGTTTAAAGTCTGGTAATGTGATGCCTCCAGATTTGTTACTTTTGTTTAGTCTTGCTTCAGCTTTGCACGCTCTCTTTTGGTTCCATATGAATTTTAGGATTGTTTTTCTAGTTCTGTGAAGAATGATGATGGCAGTTTAATGAGAATTTCATGGAATCTATATATTGGTTTTGGCAGTATGGTCATTTTTACAATGTTGATTCTACCCATCCATGAGCATGGGATGTGTTTCCATTTGTTTGTGTTGTCATTGACTTCTTTCAGCAATGTTTTGTAGTTTTCCTTGTAGAGATCATTCACCTCCTTGGGTAGGTATATTCCTAAGCATTTAATATTTTTGCAAATATTATAACAGAAATTGAGTTCTTGATTTGTTTCTCAGCTTGGTCATTGTTGGCATACAGCAGTGCTACTGATTTGTTTGTATCCTGCAACTTTACTAAATTCACTTATGAGATCTAGGAATTTTTTTGGATGAGTTTTTAGGATTTTCTAGGTATACAATCATATCATCAGTGAATGATGTATTCTTTGGCTGGGTTTGGGTTTGGTTTGTCCTTGTTTCTCTAGTTCCCTAAAGTGTGACCTTGGATTGTCTATTTGTGCCTTTCAGACTTTTTGTTGCAGGTATTTGATGTTATGAACTTTCCTCTTAGCACAATTTTTGCTGTATCTCAGAGATTTTGTTAAGTTGTGTCACTATTATCATTCAGCTCAAAGATTCTTTTTATATGTATCCTATTACTTCTGTCCCTCTAGAGAACCCTGACTAATACGCCAACGAACTAAGGCCATTACAACAACTCATGACAGAATAACCCCAATCTCAGGAAGGAGAAGACAACACCTAATTCCACTGCTTGCAACATCCTGGCTAACCAGACATCCTGAGTCTGTTTATGTGACAATTTTACTACTAGCATAACCAGCATTTGAGAAAGCCAACACACTAAACATAACTACAACCAAGAACTCTTACAAATCTACTTCACTCCCTGCCAACTCCAGGAGAGCACAGCTTGGAGAATTGAAGATGGATTGCATCACAGGAAAATAGCATGTGTGAGCCTGTCCATGAGATACTTAAAACTGAAATAACATGGATGATAGAATTAGCAGGCAAGAACTTTAAAATAGCTATTATAAATATGTTTAGTGCACTGAATCATTTAGAAAAATCATTAACACTGTAAGAAAAGTGAAAATAAAAAAATAAAAATATGTTACTTCTAAAGATGAAACTTCAAGCTAAATGTCCATCAATAGATGAAAGGATAAAAAATACGTGGTATACACATACTATGAAATATGGAGGGTCTTTGAAAAGTTCATGGAAATATCACATGTCTAAACAAGACCTAGGCTGAGACACTAAGAAGGATAAGCCATTAGTTTGAAAAGAGCCATTGTCAGAGCAACATGAATTCTGCTAAAATTGAAGCAAGAACAAGCAATAAATTTGGTGAAATATGGGTGGAAGAATGGTGAAATTACTGATGCCTTACAAAAAACTTTGTAAGGTCAATGCCACCCCGAGAAATCAGCAGTTTACAAATGCATAATTTGTTTTTTGCGTCTTTGTTTTTATGGGGGTCTTTGTTGTTGTTGTTGTTGTTGTTTGACATGGAGTCTTGCTCTGTAACCAGGCTGGAGTGCAGTGGCACCACCTCGGCTCACTGCAACCTCTACCTCCCAGGTTCAAGCGATTCTCCTGCCTCAGCTCTCGCATAGCTGGAACTACAGGCGCATGCCACCACACCCTGCTAATTTTTTGTATTTTCAGTAGAGACAGGTTTCATTGTGTTGGCCAGGATGGTCTCGGTCTCTTGACCTTGTGATTCCCCCTGCCTCAGCCTCCTAAAGTTCTGGCATTACAGGCATGAGCTACCACCCCCAGACTACAAATGTATCATTTGTTTTAATCAGGGACAAGATGATGCTAAAGGTGAAGCTCTCAGAGACAAACCATGTGCATCAATTTACAAGGAAAAATAAATCATCCTGTTCATACCCTAATATAAAAGGACTAGCAATTAACAGCAGAAACAGTAGCCAATAACATAGATATCTCAGTTGGATTAGCTTTCACAATTTCTGAGTAAAAAATTAAAGTTGAGCTAACTCTTCACCACTAAAACCATTGTACCCAGATGAGATGCAGACAAGAGTGGAGCGGAGCTCTCAATAAAAATTTTGAATAGGTAGAATTGAGATTCTGAAGAATTTCTTCCAAGAATTTTAACAAGAGTTAAAACATGGTTTTAGCAGTATGGCCCTGAAGATAAAGCACACTCAAGGCCATGACTGTCAAGAGGTAGAAGTGGTTCCGACAAAGCAAAAGCAGGTCAAGAGAAAACATCAAGCAATGGTTTTCTTTTTTTTTTTTTTTTTTGAGACACTAATGGCACTTTGCTTGTTGGTTTTCCAGAAGGACAAAGAAGGCAATATCTGCTTAATATAACAATGTTTCAACAGAGAGTTAGCCATAGCTTTAGCAGTAAAACACATAGGAGAGCTTTACCAGAAAGTCATTCTCTATCAAGACAAGTATCCTACTCATTACTCTCATCAAACAAGGGCAATTTTGTGAGTGTTTTGATGGAAAACCATTAGGCATCTACCTTACTGTCTGATTTGGCTCCTTAAGACTTTTTTCTTTTTTTTGCTTCCTAACCTTAAAAATTCTATAATAGAAACTCATTGTACTTCAATTAATAATGTAAAAGAGACTGCATTGACATGGGTAAATTTCTAAAACACACAGTCCTTTAGAGATAAACTAATTTTGACTGGTGGCATCACTTAAAAAAAGTGTCTTGAACTTGATGGCACCCATAATAAAAAAACAAAGTTTATATTTTTATTGTTACCCTTTAATTCAATTTTTTCATGAGCTTTTATTCCTCTTTATGTTATTTCACCATCACAAAGATAAAATTCCATTATTTGCAACAACATGAATAGAACTGGAGTACATTATGTCAAATGCAACTAAAGCTCAGACTTCACTGCAATGCAATATATCCACACAACAAAAACTGCACTTGCTTCCCTTAAAATCCCACAAATAAACAAAAAAACATTCTGAAGAGATCAGATATATTTTTTCACACAAAAATAATGTAAAGGTAAAAGAATCTGGATGTCTTTAGAGGATGATAATAACTAACTTTGGAAATGAAGACAAGCTAACAAACACTAGAATTCTTAGAAAAATTTAAACACTTCAAAGTAGTAAGATGGTGCTGGAAATCTGAATTACTTTGCTCAATCCAGTGTTCTTCCTATTCTACAATAAAACCCTATGATGCCAGGCCCTGAAATTTTGGAAATACAAAATAATAAATTTTCCAAAAGGAGTTGATTTCTAGGTATTATTTGTGAGACAGGAAAAGGCTGGAAAGGAAGAGTGAGGCTCTCCAGAGAAATAGCAGATGACTTCATCTGGGAAGAAGATTATAAGTCGCTCACTAATTCTCTTGAATTGCACTCCTCTTCTGTCCCCATTGCCTGGACAAGGTGGAACAGTCTACACGTAGGAATAATGTGTAGAGTTGCTATTAGAATTGCTACCACCTGCCAAAGATAGCTCCAGGTTCTAACTGCTCCAGACTATAGATGTCCACCAATGGGTTGGCTCCCAAAAGTTTCTACCTGATAGTCATGCAAGCTGAAGACAGCATTCCATTAAATTATAATTCTATTCTGCATTTTATCTAACTAAGTATTTTGAAATCCAGTTACCTTTCCAATTGAAAATTATCCAGGCTTTCACTGAGTTGACAGTAATGTGTTAAGAGGAAAATCCAAGAGATTGGGCAAAAGTCACTTCACTATTTTTAATTAGACCAGTTTCACTTTGATTGACTGAATGCATGTTAATTTTCTCAAATACAGAGGCTGTACTTACTACTTAAATATTTGAAAATCACAGTATTATACTCTATAAATACCAAAAATAGTTGCATAATTCCAGAAATAAGATATTAATATATGATGCAATATATTTAATATGTATTATGTATACATATGAAATATGTGATTACATACATGTAAATATCTATAATGTATTAAGTATACATTTATATATATGTAGCTATGTATTTACCGACTGGGTCTTACTCTGTTGCCTAAGCTGGAGTGCAATGGCACAACTATACTTTACTGCAGCCTGGAACTCCTGGGCTCAAGCAATCCTCCCACTTCAGCCTCCTGAGTAGCTCGGATTACAGGTGTAAGCCACCGCACCCAGCAAATAAATATTTTTGTATGCTTTATAGATGCTATTATCTTCATATCATTACGTAAAAAGAGCTAAATTATACAAAATAAATGATCACAAACCATGTGTATTAAAAATAAACCATTTATTTTAGCCAGAATAGATCTACGTCTTGTATGCCTTGACACATACTAATTTGAAAGTTTATTTTAAGAAAATATACTTACAACCTGAGACACAAATATAAATATTTATAATAGAAAAATAATTTTTTTTTTGAGATGGAGTTTTGCTCTTGTTACCTAGGCTGGAGTGCAATGGCACAATCTCAGCTCACTGTAACCTCCGCCTCCCAGGTTCAAGTGATTCTCCTGACTCAGCCTCCTGAGTAGCTGGGATTACAGGCACCCACAAACATGGCTGGTCAATTTTTTTGTATTTTTAGTAGAGATGGCATTTTACCATGCTGGCCAGGCTGGTCTCAAACTGTTGACCTCAGGGGATCCACCTGCATTGGCCTCCCAAAGTGCTGGGATTACAGGTATGAGCCAGCGTGCTTATTAATGAAATTCCAGACACATCTCTGCATACTATGTGATAAGAGTATTCTGGGCAGTCATTCCTGCACGAGAAGAGACAGCATTATTCAATAGTAAATGTCAATGATTTTGAACTATATGAATATACCCACTGAACATCAGGTAAGGTATCATTATCTCAATCTCCTGTTGGTTGTACCCTACAAATGCCTGCAGACATAATAATGCAGCATGATATCGGTTAAAGTGTGATGGAGTGGTAGTCAGAATGGGAGGAAAAGTGGGCTTACTTGATTGTGGTTAAAATATCTTGCTTTTGCAACTTTGGAAAAGATGTATTACTTTGTGAGTTCATTATTAAAGTCCTACCCAATGGAACAGAGAGGGACCTAGATCTTAACGTTTATTGGCTGTATGTTACCTATGACTCTAAGAATATTAAAATTCCACCAAAATTGTCAAGCATAATAGAAATGTACTAAAGACAAACTGTGTTACCACTAAGTGGAGGAAATAAAGTGTAATATTCATATACTGGTACACATAGAGCTTTGCTATCAATTGATATGCTTCAAATATTTCTGACTTTATTAAGAATTTAGTCTATGCTGTATCAGTGCAATACGTTACATTTATCCCTGCATTTGGAAAGTAGAAGATTCTATCATTTATTTTAGTTTCAGATTCAGATGTTTAAAATCAGTTATTTATATTAAGTTGTATTCTATACCCTATTACAAATAAAAAAATATTTGTTCTGTTCTGTTCTGTTCACAAATATAATAAATTGTTTGGGTGATGCTAATGAAAGCTCATAATACCTGTTTCTTTCAAAAAGGTTTAATTGGACTAAAAGGGGCAAAATAACCTAACAGTGAAGACTGACTTCAGTGAAGTAACAGAATGCCTCAGCCTCCCAGGTATCTGGGATTACAACAGACATGCACCACCATGCCTGGCTAATTTTTTATATTTTCAGTAGAGACGGAGTTGAATGCATATGTTGAATGCATTCTGCATGGGTAAGGAAAAAAGCATTCTCCATGTGTGGTTCTCATCTTACAATGGTGGTTATATTCTTTGGATCTCTACGTTTTGATATGGATAAAGAGCCTCCTTGTTCTACACTTTAATGATCCCAAGGCTTAATCTCTTGATCGACAGCCTTAGCAACTTAGAGGTTAAACATGCCTTTTATAGAGTCTTTAAGAATTTATGCAAACTTTGTTATTAATATACACTATGGAACATTGTTCCAGTAAATGAGAAAAGATTTGTCACTTGACAGTGTTTCTAATAAATATAATTACATTATTTATGGTCCTACCAAAAATACCCATTTTAACACATCAAAAATAGATTGCTATCATTATATTCAGCGAATTAATCCTCAAACTATAGAGCTCAATTAAATACCACTTCATCCCAAACTGTCTTTCTTCTGATTTAATATTTTCTTTAGTAATCTCATACCTTATGTTCTACCAATGGAACACTCATTAAGCTATATTTTAGTAAACTATGTCTTTTTTTGTAGAGGTTTTGTCTTTTTTTCAAAATATGATGTACATTCTCAATGTTGTTTTCATTTTATGTAAACAAAGTGAGTCAGACTCTTGCAGAAAGCGTATATTTGGATCACGTGCTTTTTTTGGTTTGTTTAATTCATTCTGTCAATTTTTTCAGAGAATGTAATCCATTTCCATTTAAAGTTATCACAGATAACGGAGGACATCATTTGGCATGTTGCTATTTGTTTCCTGTAGGTCCTATCCTTATTGTTGGTCATCCTTTCCTCCATAAGTTTCCTTGAGATTTTGGCTGAACTCTAGACTTGGGCATGACACAAAGATGTTGAATGACCAGGAAATTGTAAGCTGAACCATTTCATAGAAATTACACAGGGTAGGAAGACATTAGAATTTTTAAAATCCACAGTGGAAAGTCCTTTTTCAACACATAGACATCCAGTAGAAATCTCAGGAACAAGGACGTGAAGGATGCCCTGAGGAAAATCATTATCAACAGAAACCAGGCATTTTTTTGATTCATAAAGTAAAAAAAACAAGCTTGAAAAAACAAAAGAGTACATTCCTTATGATCTGTTTTCTCCCTGTTAATAAAATTCATATTGGTCTTAGTTGTCAACCAATAAAGATCTGCTCACTGTAAAGTGACATAATTCTCTGTGTTCTTTGTAAGCAAAGAATTACAATTACATGCAGAAGGTACCATACAATTTACATCAAATGCTATTGCTCACATAAAAATATGTATATTTTAAAAATTGATTATCTCATCTGATAGCCAAATAAATACATACCTGTCAAGAATACACAAAAGTCAAGTCATCTGAACAAGTTTAAAGATTATTGGACTGCTTTAATAATATATTTATAAGAGTAGCTTAACAATTCAAATAATACATTCCAAAGTAAGTTGAATAGTATTTCCCAATTAAATTACAATAAACTTTAAATGAGTGATTTTGACTAGAAGTGAGTTTTTTCACTAGAAAAAATGTTTTCACTAGAAAACTTTTGGCAATGTCTGCAAATATTGTTGATTTCATGGTGATGAGGTGGTGTGAACAAAGGTTATTGCTCTCTACAGGGTAGATGTTACTTAAGCTGCAAAATAATCTAATCTTCACAAGACAGCACCTTGCACACACACAAAAAAAAACTTAGTCCAGAATGTTAATAGTGCCAATTCTGAGAAAGCCTACCTAAACAATTGTTGTTTAATATTATTTGATTAATAATTGTTTCATTGATTTTAATCAGCTTAAGCTGGAGGAGAGTGCTGTTCAACTCTTCTATAATACTGCCCTTTTCTTCCTTATTTGAGCTCTCAATTATTAATACTGATATCAAAATTGAAAGTTAAATTATGGTTTTATCTTTCTTATCCGTCAGTTTCGATGTCAAATATTCCAGGGATTTTTGTCATTAGTACACAAATTTATTTTTTTATTTTTATAGTTTTTTACTTTCATTTTAGGTTCAGAGGTTTTTTATATACATCAATTGGATATCACTGAGGTTTGGTGTACAGAGTATTTTGTCACCTAGATAATAAGTATAGCACTTGATTGACACCATTCCCTCCTCACCCTTCTTGTACCCTATACCCTCAAGTCGGCCCCAATGTCTGTTGTTCTCTTCTTTGTGTCCACATGTACCCAGGGTTTAGCTCCACTTATAAGAATGAGAACATGCGGTATTTGGTTTTCTGATACTGTGTTAGTTCAGTTAGAATAATACCCTCCAGCTCCATCCATGTTCCTGCAAAAGACATTATCTTGTTTCTTTTCATGGCTGCATGGGATTCCACGGTGTATATACATTACATTTACTTCATCAGTCTGTCATGGATGGGCAGTTAGGTTGATTACATGCTAATAGTGCTGCAATGAACATTCACAGGCATGTGTTTTTATAGTAGAATAATTTATATTCCTTTGAGTATAAAACCAGTAATGGGATTCCTGGGTCAAACTGTAGTTCTATGTTTAGGTTTTTAAGGAATCACCACACTGCTTTCCACAATGGTTGAACTAATATATGCTCCAACCAACAGTATATAGGTATTCCATAACCTCACCAGCACCTGTTATGATTTTGATTTTTTAAACAATAGCTATTCTCACTTGTAAGTGAGAACATGTGGTACGTGGTTTTCTGTTCCTGGATTAGTTTGCTAAGGATAGGGAGCTAAATGAGAAGAACTCATGGACGCAGAGAGGGGAACAACACACACTGGAGCCTATCAGAGTGTGGAGGCTAGGAAGAGGGAGAGCATGATGAAAAATAACTGATGGGTACTAGGCTTAATACCTGGGTGATAAAATAATCTGTATGACAAACCCCCATGACACAAGTTTACCTATGTAACAAACCTGTACAGGTACCCCTGAATTAAATGCTAAACTAATAATAGTAGCCATTCTCACCGGTGTGAGATGTTATCTCATTGTAGTTTTGATTTGCATACCTCCAATGATCAGTGATATTGGCCACATGTATGTCTTTTTTTGAAAAGTGTCTGCTCATGTCCTTCGTCTACTTTTTAAGGGTTTTTTCTTTTCTTGTAAATTTGTTTAAGCTTCTTATAGATGCTGGATATTAGACCTTTGTCAGTTGCATAGATGGCAAAAATTTTCTCCCAGTTTGTAGGTTGTCTATTTACTCTGTTGACAGTATCTTTTGCTGTGCAGAAGCTCTTTACCTTAATTAGCTCCTTTGTTAATTTTTGCTTTTGTTTTGGTTTCTTTTGGTGTCTTCATCATGAAATTTTTACCCATTTCCACACCCGGAATAGTATGACCTAGGTTGTCTTGTTGGTAATTTTTGATAGTTTTGGGTTTACATTTAAGTCCTTAATCTAACTTGAATTGAATTTTCCATATAGTGTAAGAAAAAGGCCCAGTTTCAATTTTCTGCATATGGTTGCCAGTTATCCCAGCACCATCTGTTGAATATTGAGTCCTTTCCCTCTTGCTTGTTTTTGTCAACTTTGTCAAAGATTAGATAATTGCAAATTTGTTGCCTTATTTCTGGCTTCTCTATTCTGTTCCATTGGTCTATGTGCCTGTTTTTCTACCAGTACCATGCAGTTTTTGTTATTGCAGCCTTGTAGTGTAGTCAAGTTGGGGGATGTGATGTCTCCCACTTTGTTCTTTTGGTTTAGCATTGCCTTGGCTACTTGGGCTCTTTTTTTGTTTTCATGTTAATTTTATAATAGTTTTTTCTAGTTCTGTGAAGAAAGTCACTATTAGGGTGATAGGGATAGCACTGAATCTATCAATTGGCTTGGGCAGAATGGCCATATTAATAATGTTGGTTCTTCCTATCCATGAATCTGAAATGTTTTCTATTTGTGTCATCTCTGATTTCTTTGAGCGGTGTTTTGTAATTCTTATTATAGAACTCTTTCATCTTCCTGGTTAGCTGTATTTGTAGGTACTTCATTCTTTTTTATTGGCAATTGTGAATGGGATTGTGTTTCTGATTTGGTGCTCAGCTTGACTGTTAGGTGTATGGGAATGCTAGTGATTTTTATACATTGGTTTTGTATCCTGAACTGCTGAAGTTGTTTACCAGCTGAAAGAGCTTTTGGGCCAAGACTATGGGGTTCCCTAGATATAAAATTTTTTCTTAGTTAGTGTGGCTATACATTTGTCATTGTTTTCACATTTTCTTTGTTGTTGTTTTGAAGGCTTTTATTTTCTTTTTGAAAATCTTTTAAGTTCAGGTGTACATGTGCAGGTTTGCTACGTAGGAAAACTTGTGTCATGGGGGCTTTTTGCACTGATTATTTTATCACCCAGGTATTAAGTCTCATACCCATTAGCTACTTTTCTTCTGATCTCTCTCCTCCTACACTCCACTCTCTGAAAGACCCCAGTGTGTGTTTTTCCCTTCTATGTGTTCATGTGTTCACGTAATTTAGCTCCCACTTATAAGTGAGGGCATGCAGTATTTGGTTTTCTGTTACTGTGTTAGTTTGCTAATGATAATGGCCTCCAAATTCATTCAAGTCCCTGCAAAGGACACATTCTCCTTTTTTATGGCTGCATAGAATTTTTTTCATGGATCTTTTGTACTTTTTTTTTGCTTTTGTCAATTTCATTTATTTCTGCTCTAATTTTTATTTTTTTATTTTTTTCTACTAATTTCAGCTTTGGTTTGTTCTTGCATTTCCAGTTCTTTAAGACACATTTAAATATTTTATTTGAAGTTTTTCTTCTTTTTTGATGTAGGCACTAATATAAGCCATCATTTGACTCTATTTTATGCAGCACAAGTAGTCCCTTAGTTCCCCTAGCTAGTGTCTTACTGGGTTACATGCCTCCCAAGTCAGGTGGCTGTGAGCCAAGCACAGCACTAGGACTTGCCGCAGAGTTGCAGTCCTTGTGCCTACACTGCCATTTATGTTTAGATAGAAGTCCAGGGCCCTCTTAGCCCAAGGTGAAGAGGTTTCCCAGAAACCAAGTTTCAACTGCTGCATGGATGATTCACCTTGGATAGAGCTGGTCTAAATGTGCCCTCCTTGGACCCAGACTTAATTATGCCCAGTGTTGCTTTCCTCAGTTACATAGTAGCATTGAGTTCCAATGAAAAGTTCTATAATCACTCCCTCCCAAAGCCCACATGGCCTTGCATTTTAAACCCAATAAACAAGTGTAGGGCTAAGGGCCCCACAGGGTCCTGGGGTGTCCCTTATGCTGTGCTGAGGCACAGGATCTGAGAAATAAAGGGACAGGACACAGAAGTACAGGGAAAATGCAGCTGGGCTCGGGGGGCCACGCCACCTATAAGCGGAGTCAGGCAAGGCTCCGAATGTCCAGAAGCATCAGTATTTATTGTGTATAGGTTAGGGGGCATGACAGTGAGTGAAGCCATCTTTAAGGATAGTGATAGGGTCGTGAGCCATAAAACAAGGGGTCCACACCCATTAGGTCACCTAGGCTAGGAGGTGGACAGTAAGCAGCAAGGGATCCATTACCATTAGGTCATCGAGGCAAGGAAGTGGGCTGTGTGCAGTAAGGGGTCCACCCCCATTAGGTCACCGAGGCATGGAGGTGGGCCGTGCGCAGTGAAGAGGGTGCACTGTGCAATACCTCTATCTATGGGCGAGCTACTTCTAAGAAGATTTATAGGAGGATGCTTTAAGTCACACAGCAGTGACAGAGCTGTCAGGGTTACCGCCACCTGCTGGCAGCTTCCAATGAGTTCTATAGGAAGATGCTGTTCAAGCAGCACAGTAACAAGAGCTGATAAAGTTCACAGTCACCAAGGTACGATTATCCGGAGGGATTTCGAGCCCTTGGATGCTCGAGGGATTGCGGGTCTGAGGGCAGCCTTCCACAAGAACTGGAGCAAGGTCCTACAACTCCTTTATCAGGAGGAGTGGCTCTTGCCCCAAGCCTGCTATACAGCAGTTATCTTTACGATACTGAACGCTGCCACCTGGGCCGTGGATTCTTGTCCTGGTATAACTGTTTTTCCCTTAAATCATGCCCTGCACTGTGTCTGCTCCAGACATTCCTCCGACTAAAAGCTGCTTATTCCTTAATTCATACTCTGTACTGTGTCTACTCTAGGCATTCCTCCAATTATGAACTAAGATACAGTTATAGATATGTATATATATATATATATGTATATATATATGGAAATAACTGAGTGATAAGATATTCTTTAGACACTCATTCTATGAACTAATATATGATTATATAAAGGATTGTATTAAAGGAAATAACTGACTAGTAATACTATAAACTGAGATATTCTTCAGATCTTAATTGTGCCAGGATTCTGCTTAGCTCTCCTTCCTCAGTGCCTATATGGGGGGTTACCCACAAACAAGACCCAGAACACAGAAGCAATCTCACTTTACTTAAACTCACACCTTCTGCTTTACTTATTCTGCCTTATTTATTTTTGTTCCAAGGTTTTTTTTAACAGAAAGACCCTTTAAGAGTGCATTCTTTTTTTTTGTTTGTTTGTTTGTTTTTGTTTTTTAGTTAAACACTTTCTCTTTCCAAAGGGGTGATTGTCCTGATATTCAGCCAGAGAAAAAATATACTAGAATATAGTAAAGCAATGGTCCATTTTAGAGTTAATTCATAAGTGTGAGTTTGAGATCAAATATAATAATTTTTAGTACATCTGTTTCTTATCCTTCTGATCGGTTATGCAAAGAGAGCACATATATCTCTATTGGAATCAGTAAAAACTAGAAAGAAGAATATACACTCAAAATTCCTTTAAAAATGGCAAACCAATTTGCAGAGACACATCAGTAACTACATTATAGACAAGATTTTATCTTATAAAAAGAGCCATGCTATTTGAAGCCACAGCATCTTAAAATTTACTTTTTGGTTTATAACCCTTTAAGGAGAGTTTTCTGGAAGAAGGAAATAATCTGCCGCAGTGTGTTTCTAAATATTCATCTCTTACAAAATTCAAATATTTTGCAGCATTCCAGGATCATTATTAGGTATCAGTCACCCAAATCTGGGTTTCAAAATTAAGAAAATGCTTTTGTCAAGTTTATTGGTTTTATTGCTTTTTCGAATTACCAAAAATAATCATTCTTTGGCAAAGGAAGAAGTGAGTATGAAGAATTAGAACAATCTCATTTAGGCCTAAAATATCTGACTGAAAATACACTAAAAGTCATCAAGAATCAACATCCAGTTAACCTCCATGAAAATTCTACTAGTGTTCTTTTTATTCTACTTTATTTGAAACAAAATTGTAGAAAAAAGCAATCTCTCAGGATCTTCTATTTGTTCTGGCCAATATGGAAAAGTGGTGTATTTAACGCTCAAGTTAATAAAACTTCACATAACTCAGCTCAATTACTTTTCTCTCGAAAATGCTATTTGACTTATCCTATCCCCACGGGGCCTCTCTTTCTTATCACTTAATCATTTTTATTATTTTTGTTGTATTTGATTAGTATTTAGATCCACTAGTAGGGTGACATTGCAACTTCGTGAAGATAGGTGTTGTGTCTATTTGACATTAGAATTATATCCCCAGGGTATAAAAGAGCACATAGAAAATATAGTTTATCAACAATAATATTTACTGACTAAATTGTGAGTTAATAAATGAGTTAGATCTGTTCTTACATGCTTAGATTATTCAATATGCTAGATTTTGTTCTTTTCTGTTTGTTCATTATCCTTATAGTCTATATCTTCTGCCCCTTTGCAGATGTTTTGCTACTCATACTCTAACCTGCCACTAGCTCACCTCTGAATTTTTGAAACTTTCAATAAAGTTTCAGATGGGGGAAATGTTGGGGCTCAGAATACCGTACTTTGAAATATGGTAGCTTGGCAAGCTGAGTGCTTTGAACCAAATCAGACTGAAAGGGCTTCAGAATCTAGGTTTTTATTAGTTTATTTGTTTGTTTTACATTCTACCTTCCTTTCTTCTGCTTCCCCTTTCCTCCCAAGGCAAGCCTTAGAAACTAGAGTTTCTCTTCCCCAAGGTGGATCATAGAAAATAGAATTCCTTCCTTCAAAGCAAGCCAAAAAAAACCTAAAAATATGACTCTGACCTTCTTCTGATTTTTGCAGAGGAGTTCATCATAAAGAAATTCTATGTTGTCTGAAAGTAGACCCACATTCCAGAAGGGTCTTGTCCTATTCCAAGGTAAAGGAATGCTACAGTGAGAGGCCAAAAAGAATCTGAACACAGGACTTGCTAGGTTACCCTCCCCTCTACAGACTTTTGTCATCAGATTATATCCTCGTATCCAGTCCCATTTCTACATAGCTGTCCATTCTTCATTGAACCTATGCATTAAATTAGACAAGTTTTGCTGGACCCTTGGATCCTAATTTCTGTAGCCTACCATGTCACATAAAACTTTTATTAAATAAATGTATATGCTTTTTCCTATTAATCTCTTTTGTCAGTTTTATTTTCAGTCCTAGCCAGGAACTCTAGGAGACTCGAGGACAGTTTCTTCCCTTACAATAGCAATAACAATTATATGCAGCTTATTAGGCATTGGACAATCGTATAAATGTTTTACAGTTATTAACTCATGTAATGCTCATAACTTCAAGGTTGTATAATTATCTTTTATTGCAGATGAAGAAACAGTGCACACAAACTTTAAGTAATTTGCTCTATGCCACATGGTCCTTAAGAGTAATGTGAGGATTCAAGCTTAATTTGCCTAGCTACAGAATTCCTTTTTTTAAAGCTTGTTATATATGGAGTGAAAGAATTGACTGATGTTTTTACTTTACCAACTTAATTTTTCTCCCTCTAGACAACACTTTAGGAAACATTAGGTGTTTTCATACAGTCAATGACAAAAATAAGAGAGAAAAACAATGCACTTAAAATATTGGATAAATGGTTTATACAAAACTTGCTAATTTATTCTATTCATTAGGTTGTAAATAGTTTACAGGTTTGAGACTTCAGTGATCAATAAGATAAAGACCAAAAAGAAAGAGGAAAGAAAAGAAGGAGAGAGAGAGAGAAAAAAAGGAAAAAACAGAAGCAAAGAAATAAACAATGTAAGAAAAGAGTAGATGTGATGAGTTATATCTGGATGGATTATGAGATTCCATTGCATTTCAAGGTGCAGAATGAGATACTGCACAGGTAAATGTGAATTTACTCAGAGGGGCCATATTTGAGGTAATATCAATGGATAGGATTTAAAGTGTATATAGAGCTTTTATTTCCACATAAGCTGTATAAAGTTACAAATAACCTGCTCCTACCCTATTTAAAACAATGCAGTTGATCTATAAAATCACAAGTTTTGTGAGCCTATCTTGGAGCTAAGGCCGCATTCATTTAAATAACCTCAATTCCAAGCAGAGAGAAGACCCTTCCAAGAGGAAATGGGACATATGAACCGTTTCAGTTTTGGCAAAGGGTGAGAGAAAGATGAGGCCATCATATAGGCGTGTAAGAATAAATCAGCTATATATATTCAGAATATAGCCAGAAAAAAAAATCAAATATACAAAGAAAACAAATGTCATAAGATTAAAAAAGTATTTCTTGAATGTAAGCAATCTATCCAGTAACTGTTTCAAAACTTTAAACAAAAAAGACAAATACTTGGAAAAATGAAAACTAGCTTCTAAAGCATCCTTTAAATAGCAGAGGAAAACAAAACTGTGATTCCAGAATATGTAAGAGAAAAATTTAAAAATAAAAGACATTTTAGCACTCTACCTGACTAAAGTTTATGGGATGTCACATCTGAATTAATTGTCAATTCCTTGCTTTACAACTTTTCTCTATTAAGAAATGTAAAATCAATGAATAAAGCATTTAACTCAAGCAATTATTTTTAAAACCAAAACAAACTTGTAGAAATCAGGAGAAATGCAACGTTTAAAAAAAAACCACACAGGATTTTAACAAAGAAGCAGTTTGACACATTACAGAAATCCAGTTTTCAAATATTTAGCACACAAAACAGATATCACCACATGTAGATTTTTTTTATCGTTCAAATTTTTATTATAATGCACAGTGTGAGAAATGAACTTTTAAATCAACTGATTTGTATGGAAAATTACATGGCAAATAAATTAGACCCATGCTAAAAGGGAAGGTCAGCTAAATGTCCAAACTTAAGGATATAATGGGCACTGATAAACAGATTAGATTCCAGAGTCTTCTTTAAGAGGCTTTCTTTCAAACACAATTTTTAACTTGGTGAGTTTGTATTTCAAGTCCAAAACATTGTGAAATGAGTCTGGATTTTTGCCCGCATACAAAGAAAAAATAAATATTAGAGTTGTCGAAGACAGAGATTATCAAATGTTAAACTTGTAAACAGATACAGAAAGGTGAAAATTAGTACATGAAAAGTGACAGAAATTTTGTTTATATGTGTTATATGTATGGCACATATTCAAAACTATTGATTTAGAAGAACATGCACAAAACTCAATATTTGTTTTTCTTAAACTGAAAACAATTTTATTAGAGAAGTAAAGATAAAACAGAATGGCTACTCCACAGGAAGAGCAGCCAAAACTCAGTATTTGTAGAGGATTTCTATTTTCTTTAATATTTTATAATGTTTTCTGAATTTCCTCCAACATTATATTAATATATGATATTTTTCCATAACTTAATTCTACTGAAATATTTTATTTCCTAAATCAAAAATTCTGAACTGCTGATATTTTTTTTCCTTTTGGTTGCTTGTGTTCTGTCAATTAAATTAACCAAAAGTAATTTGTAAAACACAAGTTAAAATTCTTGAAAAAAGGCATTGTGCAGGAATGTAAGTCTTCTAATGATAAAGGACAGCATTGATTATTATTGCCTTAAATACTCTACAACTACCCTCTGATCAGATTTGGAGTTATCACTTATCTTGTGCATTTAGGAAAAAGAGCCTTAAGCTTTAGGTAACATCTTATGGGTTATACAGCTAAAAATATAGCATGTTTAGGATCTAACTCTTGGAAAATTTTATTCCAAAATAAGTACTCCTACCCACTCTGCTATAATTCTTTCCCATATAATAAATGGAATCACATCTAAAACTATTATCATTGTGTCCCAAATAGTTTTTTTCATAATAAATTTGTCTACAATTGAAACATACATAAGAACTTGAATAATACAATTTTAAATGACAACCATATTTTCTTATTTTCCACATCAGTTGCTTTAAAAACATATATTTAGACTGTAAATGTGACACATATATTATGATTTCTACCATTTGGATTTCTAAAATCATATGTCTGGAAATGTTCAAAATCATGTTTAATCAAACAAAAAGTAGCACAACAGAAATGCAAACAAATTAAAGGATTCAATTGTTTTTATAGAGAGACCAAGAGAATACCCAAATAGGAATGAAAGAAATAATGAGTGTAAATGTTCAGCATGCCTGCTATTTTAATTACCTGGAATACTCTCTTCTCTGCATGACTCTAATGAAAGCATTTTTCACTTCTTTGTTTCTAAGACTGTAAATGAGTGGATTCAGCATGGGAATCACAATAGTATAAAACACAGAAGCCACCTGATCCCTTCCCAAAGAATAAGACTTTCTTGGTTTTAAATAAGCAAAAATCAGAGTGCCATAAAAGATGATGACTCCCAAGAGATGAGAGGCACAAGTAGAGAAAGCTTTCTGCTTTCCTAAAGTGGAATTAATTTTCAGAATACTAGAGAGAATGAACACATAGGATGCAGATATTGTGATAAGGGACACCATCAGAGTGGAACCAGCAATAATAAATATCAGAATTTCAATGTTGTATGTGTCAGTGCAGGACAGAGATAAAATTGGGGACGTGTCACAGAAAAAGTGATGAATTACGTTTGACTTGCAGAAATGCAGTCTGCTCATGCAAACCACGTTGACAAAGGAGTCAATAAAGCCAATCAAATAGGGCCCAGTGATGAGAGCGTGGCAGAGCCTTTTGGACATAATAACTGGGTAGTGTAGAGGACAGCAGATAGCTACATAGCGATCATAGGCCATTGACAAGAGAAGATAACACTCAGCAGTTCCCAAGAAGACAAAAAAGAACATCTGGGTAAAGCAGCCCCTGAAGGAAATATAGTTGGAAGTCAGTAAGTTCGCTAAGGTTTTAGGTGTGATGACAGTTGAGTAACTGAGGTCAATAAATGACAGGTGAGTGAGGAAGAAATACATGGGAGTGTGAAGCTGGAGGTCCAGGTGGATTATCAATATCATCCCCACATTCCCCAGCACAGTAATTAAGTATATCAGGAGAAATAGTATAAAGAGAGCCAGCTGGATCTCTTCAGAATCCGTCAGTCCCGTTAGGATGAAGTCAGGCACATTCGTGTTATTCCTTCTACTCATTATGTTCAACTGCTTTAAACTGCTGAGAAACCGAAGTTGATACTTAGCAGGAATGACTTTAAAAGGTTCTGTTTATATGAATGATCTAGCATTTAATAATCAGTTTAGTGTTCTATAAATTGATAAGACATTTACAGAATATGACTAAAGAAACTAATTTTATTGCCAATATAGATATAAGTAGAAATTAACATTTGCACATGTTATAATAAAATGTAATGTATTGCATATTAATAAACCTGACATTGTTTTGAATGCCTTCCTTTATTAATACATTTAATCCACCTGAAAATATTTTACTACAGATACTATTAACCACATATTTTAGGTGAGAAAAAAGATTATGGAAGGTTTCAGTAACTTATCTGAAGTCAGATCAATTAAATGTTGACACTGATTCTTCTAAGATATATTAACGTTAGAAAGAAGGCTTATGATACTATACCCTTGTTTATAAATAATTTCAGAAAACTTGAGAAAAGAGCTAGATATATAATACAAAATGAAACAGTTTTATTATATCACTTACTTCCTTTTTGTTTCCAATATTATTTAATACTAATTTTCAATAAATTTCACCCTTGTGGATTTTAGTAGACTACATTAAAATTATAGATGATATATAAGTATAAATTTATAAAATATGTGATGTTTTCCTGACTTCACTAATCAAAATCTAATTTCTTCTAAGAATTATCTTTTTAAAATATGTAGTTTTCTTGTAGGCTCTAATTCCATCAACTCTACATTTGTTACAACCTCTGACAGTACTTAGGGTAAAGACTAAATGATATGTGTATGTATCAATGTATTATTCTGATAAAGTCCCATTTTATTTTATCTGAAATAAAATCTGAAACAAAGTCTTCCAATTTTGAGAATAATACTTACTGTGTGTGAGTCAAAATTGCTGAAAAAGTTTTCTTCTTATAATATCTGGAAATTTGTCAACCTCAAATTTTTGTTATTAAATAAAATATGAAAACTGTTTAAGGTGATGAAATTTTTCATATCTGTTTTCTTTAAGATAAGTTATCTTTACATTTTTGTGCATTTATTATGTTTTATTCTGAGTTAAAATAAACCAACCTAGAAATTTGTTTATGTCCTGGTCAAATGGAAAGATTACCAAGAAGTCATGTATCAAAGAATACTGGCAGTGACTGTGACCTAAGGAGATTATTCCTTCCCTCACTCTGATAATTCCAGAGGACCTCATATACTAGAGGCTGATGATAAGGCACCTTTTGGTAATCCCTGGGGACCACTTGCCAAGGAAGATTGCTTGGCACGTTTCCAAAGACGAAAGTTCAAGCACTAAATGAAAGCATGTTACATTTTGCTCAAAGGTTTGCCTTTTTACCTTAGAATACACAAATGAAGGAAATTATGGCTTGGTCTTTTCATGTGATGTTCACAATTTTTTACTGGGGTGATGGAGAAGCCATTTCCATAAAAATACTCTATGACTGACACCATCAAAGATGGAATAAATGTGTTTTTCACAATTTTTTATATTTAAAAGTATGATACTATCATAGAAGTAAAACATATTAATTAGAAAAGAATCAGAATATAACAATATTCAGAAAAGTAAATGAAAACAATTCAAAACTGTCATTAACATTTTGTGAATGTATTTTTTCCTAATTGTTTTTCTTTGTGCACTTAATGCTTATTTGTATATGTACTTACAGATTGTGTAACAATTATTGTACTATATATTTAGTGTCTTTTCCTCATTTAATAACTAAAATTGTATGCTCTTCCATGAGCTATGTTATATTAGCCTTTTATAAACTGCACAGTTTTACGGTTCATGTATTGGTTAGTGCCCCATAACTTACTAAATTAATGGAGCATTCACCAACTGATAAATACACGTTTTGAAGCATTACCAAATCATGGCCCTGGTTATTCATTCTGGTGTGGTAGTGTCACCTAATTCATCTGCATAAAGCATCTGTGTAATATGTTTTGTTATTTCCATGTACTTTTAAAAAATTTATAAAACACAAGTGAGAGCAGAAAGGCAAAATCAGGGCTGGGTGTGGTGAGTCACCCCTCTAATCCCAGCTCTTTGGAAGGCTGAGGTGGGATCACATGAGGTCAGGAGTTTGAGAACAGCCTGACCAACATGGTGAAATCCCGTCTCTACTAAAAATTAAAAATTAGCCAGGCATGGTGGCACAGGCCTGTAATCCCAGCTACTCGGAAGGCTGAGACAGAAGAACTGCTTGAACCCGGTAAGTGGATGTTGCAGTGAGCCAAGATTGTGCCATTGCACACCAGGCTGGGCAACAAGAGCAAACCTCCATATCAAAAAAAAAAGATAAAAAGCCAAAATCAGCCCCGAGACTAATAAACATTTTATAATTAATTTAGTAACCAAAACTTACTTCCTCTGTATATAATCATGTCACATTATTTTCTTAAATATGAGTTAAATATTAAAATAAAGAAGAGCTGAAATATTCCACCAAGAATTATTTGCCCAAGATGAGGAAGTAAAGGAAGAATCTGAAAGAATATATAATGTGAATAAGAATAAAATAATAAAGTGAATCTTAAGTCATGATAATAAAATCAATTTCATATAAATTTAAAAGTGAGTCTAGAAGGAAAGTGTACCCATAATGTAGAATTTCAGGAGATAATCTGTTCGTAGGTATGTATTCATTGTACCTTTGATAAGCGTCGAAAAGGGCAATTGTATTCATAAGAAATTTAGTGATCCTGAAACAGGTTGATTTGAAGATTTAAAAGCCAGCATCACACTCTTTAACAATAGACAATGTTAGGGTTTAAACCAAATAAGAGGTAAAAGGTAACTATGTGGTGATGACTCTTCATAACCTGAATAGACTTGGTGATTGCAAAATCTCCGTGAGCAAGGGATTTTCTTGCTCAATGTTTTTCTAACATTGAAAACCATTTTGTTCAGGTTCAGAGCTGTTTACAATGGCAGGAAAATTATTTTGCCGTTTATCATGTCATTGCAGAAGCCTAATTCTGATCAGATATTTTATTTTATTTATTTATTTTTATTATACTTTAAGTCCTGGGGTACACGTGGAGAATGTACAGGTTTGTTACATAGGTATACATATGCCATGGTGGTTTGCTGCATCCATACCCCTGTCATCTACATTAGGTATTTCTCCTAATATTAGCCCTCCCCAAGCCTCCCACTCCCTGCTATCCCTCCCCTAGCCACACCTCCCCAACCCCTCAACAAGCCCTGGTGTGTGATGTTCCCTTCCCTGTGTCCATGTGTTCTCATCCTTCTAGTCCCCTATTTTAAAAAGCAAATATTTGTGCAAATTCCTAGCCATGCTATACTAGTTACTCCAAGTAACAGATAATAATTTGAATTTATTTTAAATGGACTTTTAATCTTAATATATGGCTATGAGAGTAAGTCAGAATCTCTATCAAAAATCAATTTTATTGAATTTATTTTACTTTCATTGACTAATTTGTTTCTTCAGAATTTTTTGAAATACTTATTGATAAGAAAATTGTCTTAAAAATAGTTTTTAAAAACTTTTTATACCAAAATTTTTCTTAAAGTTAGAGAAATAGAATACAATCTCAAGGAACACAAATGACTGACAGGCACGTTACAAGGGCACACTCTTTTAACAGACGGAACCAAAACTAAGTATGTTTATTTTGAAGCCTGATACATTAAGCATATTTTAAATTGAGTGCCTTTGCTCAGCATATTAAGAAAGGAGATATCTGGACTATTTCACACAGTAGGTTACTGCCGGACACTTAGTTTCAAAGAATACAATTAATCATCTGATATGGGAAAGATCAAGAGTGCTGGGAGAGTGAAGCAGAAGGAATGAGTGGTGAAAAGGCAAGGCTTATCCTGGAAAGACCTGTGTTACAGGATCTAGAGGGAAGGTGCACACAGGGCAACTAGAAGAGAGAATGATGGGAGATATAAATATGCCAGGGGAAATTCAGAGAAGCATATTGAGAAGAGTGTATATGGACATTTAGGCACAATTTTGGGTTTATAAAATATATTATTATATGTTATGATGAGCAAACAAAAGTAGGGTATGGTTTTGCTCCTAGAAACAGACCAGCAATAAAACAAAATAACATTAAAAGAGAAAATTGATACATAATTTTATTAATGCTAAGCAAATAAGAATATTTGAAATTATCTATAGAAAATATACATTTAATACAATTAAAAGTAAAAATATATACATTAGAATCAGGATAAATGTAATAAAGTGTAAAAGCCATGATATTTCATACACTTATTAAAATGATCATTTTATTTGGAACATGTGAATGTGTAGTGCTGAAGTGAATTTCCATTCCGCTCTGAAGTTTCAGGTCAGCTGAAATGAACTGACAATAGATAAACAAGAGAAAAGGCATGCAAATTTATTAATCTGCATAAGCACAGGACCACTCAAAATATGACACTCAGAGAAGTCTCAGATGGTTGACGCATAAACACCCTTTTCATAAGAGAGAAATGAGAGCCCAAAGCATAGACAGTTTGTTTGTAAATGATTCTAGTAGGAAACTGAAGGGAACCAGCAATTTAAGGGAAGAGACAGAACTTTGTTTTGAACAAATGCTGTCTATTATGCAGATAAAATCTCTTACATAATCTCTTGGAGCTGCCGTCGGAAGAACAGATAAAAAGTTGTGTGGGTATGGTGACAACTTTTAGTCTCTTCTCTTCTTCAGTGATTAATCTTTCCTAGCTAATTAATGAGATACCTAGAGAAAGAGTTAAAGATAATTGCTTTTCTTTTCAGAAGATGTTTCCTCAGTCAGATAAGAAAATTCCAGAGCGTGTCCCTCCTGTGCTTCTTGGGAGAGAAACAGAGAAGGTTAATAAGTCTTTGGCTTGGAGACAACTTCTAAGGTCTTGCAATTTTTTATTTCAAAGTCATCAGTGTGCCAAAGTAGTCATGCTTTGCAATATCATTTTCTGAGCCCCAACCATGTGCACACCCAGGTCCATTCACATGAACTAACCTCAGCCACTCTCGAGACTGAAGACGGATATTCTCTTTACAGAAGTTTGGTTTATGATACATGAAAAGATGAAAATTCCTAACCAGTTGTGTTTTATTATTTACATTCATATATACAGCATATAACTTTGTGAATACTTAGTTCCATATTCTAGCCATTCAGAAAAAAAAGGAAAAACATCATTTGGGAAGAAATACATCTGTATATCACTATACTATATTTAATATATGAATAAGAAATGTTTGATAAAGAATTCTAGAAATTCAACTAAACTGACATTAGTTGAATTAGTTTATGTACAAAACTGTCCAAACACCAAAGAAATATACAAATATGAGTAAAGCAGAGCCTGTGACCTTAATGAATTCATCACTGTGCTTCCACACACAAATGAAAACAAAAGAAAATATTTACTTAAATACTTCATATTGATACATTTGCTAGTTGTTATAAAGTATGCAAATATGAATAGGCAAACTTTTCTCTCAAACAGCTTACAATCTTCCTGGAGAGTAATATTATAAGCATATACATTTTCTTTTAAAAGAGGCTCATCAAATTAATCTTCCGTGCCTTTCAACAAATTTCAAATATGACACCCCAACTCTGATAATCATTCATTCTTAGACGTGAAAGGGAGTACTGATAAAACTTTTTCAGTGGTTATCTTCTAACAACAACTGGGCAAGTTCATTAAATCAGGAATAAGTCTCTTTTCAAGGAAAGCACCACTACCCCAACCCACACACATGAACACTTACACACACATTTTCTTCCTTTAATACTGGAGAATTAACAATGTCTTTTTTTTTTATTTGATGATGCAATAATCTCTGTATATATCCAAAATGATCTAGGGATTATGCTGCAGCTAGTGAGACATTCTATACAAAATTAAACTCTACTTTATAAAAAGTATGCCATAAACAGATCACTTTTCTATGTAACCAAAAATTGTGTTCATAGATACATGATCAAGAACTTAACCGTTAGGCACAAATGACTCCATATTATCAAGAGATTTCTGTATACTATCTATTGTCTGTTGTTCCATTAGTGTTTGCACTGAAATTACTTCAATCTTTTGTTTTTCCCTGTGGCTAATATTACTTTGTTATTTTTATTTATTTGTTTATTTAGTTCTGGACTCTGCTTTCAGGTGATCACCTGTAATTTTATATTTTTAGTAGAATTTAACTGTTCTTATCTCTTAATCTTCCAATTTTTTACTCAATTTGCTACTAGCTGAGAACAGAGCGTCAAATTATATTGTCAATTTAATTTTTTTTAGTTTTTAAGATGTTTTTTCTTAATGTTTGTGGGTACATAGTAAATGTTTATATTTATTGAGTACATAAGATGTTTTGATACAGGCATGCAGTGTGAAATAAGCACATCATGGAGAATGATTAATCCTTCTTCTCAAGCATTTATCCATTAAGTTATTATGTAGGTGCAAAAGTAATTGCAGTTTTTGCCGTTTTTGTTTTGTTTAATGACAAAAACTGCAATTACTTTTGCACCAGTCTAATACAAACAATCCAGTTACGTGATATAAACTGGGCACAGAATGCAAAAAATTGCATGTTCTCAACTTAATAATTTTAAATCTGTTTCAGTGCGATGGCATGCTCACATCTGGATGTTCAGATGCCTCATTTCCTTGCACACATCTATGTCTGAATGATTTATATGCTGAATTGACCTTTGAATACAGTGAGTCAGTGTTCCATATAAACAAATAAAATAATGATTCAATTCATAAACTTCAACCCTCTAAGTGCTCATTTAGTTTGCGTTATGCTTTTTGAGGTTACTTTACTATTTTCCTAGTTATTGGCATAATTGAATTCCTGAAGCCACCCAGGTTTGTTTTAATTGTAATGTACATAAATTTCTTATGGAAAAAGTTTTCTATGCATGACTCTAAAAAGCGCATTTTTCACATCTTTGTTCCTCAAACTATAAATGAGTGGATTCAGCATGGGAATAACAATCGTATAGAATACAGATGCCACTTGTGCCTGGGTCAGTGATGATGTGTTATCAGGTTGCAAATAGGTGAAAATCAGAGACCCATAAAAGATAGTTACACCCATGAGGTGGGATGCGCAGGTGGAGAAGGCCTTCTGCCTGCCTGCTGCCGACTGGATCCTCAGGGTGGCTGAGATGATGGCGATGTAAGTGACGGTGATGATAAGGAGAGAGCTAAGAAGAGTGAATCCAGCTAAGATAAAAATCACCATTTCTGTGCTGGATGCATCTACACAGGACAGTGCCAAAAGAGCTGTGGTGTCACAGAAAAAATGATTGATGCTGGAATCACAGAATGCCAAACTGCTTATCACACAGATGGATATCAGGGAATTTGTGAAACCTATCGCATAGGGCATTACTCCCAGCCAGTTGCGTACTTTCTGGGACATGACTACTGAATACAATAAGGGATTGCAGATTGCTACATAGCGATCGTAGGCCATTGATCCCAGAAGGAAACACTCACTACACACCAGTCCAACAAAAAAGTACATTTGAACAAAGCAGGCAACAAAGGAGATGGATCTTGGATTGGATTGGAAATTCACCAATGCCTTAGGTGTTACAGTAGAGGAGTAAAATATGTCAATGAATGCTAAATTGCTCAGGAAAAAGTACATAGGAGTATGGAGCCGAGAATCAATTCTGATTAACACGATCAGTCCCAGGTTTCCCAAAACAGTGAATAGATAAATGAAGAAAAACATCAAAAAAAGACTGACTTGTAATTCAGGGTGATTTGCAAATCCAGAGAGGGTGAAGACAGTCACCTCAGTGAAATTGTTGCCAGCCATTTATTTATATCAACTCAGGCCTTTGACTTACCTGCTGAATAACAATAAGGAAAGTTAGAAAAAGATTCAAATCTAAAGGCCCTATATACAATGAGAGTTGACTCAGACTCTAATAATGAAAGAGTTACAAATGGAAAGTAAAATTTAATAACTTCAAATTAGAGATTTATGCATAATTTTTATTTTTTACAAAACTGACAAACATTAATACAAAAAAATCCCCAAGTTCATGATTGAGTGAAATAAAAAATATATATCTGGAAGGACGTGTAGAAATTCCTCCTGAGATGTACCATTCTCTAACCCTGTCCGTCACTGAGTCTGGCAATTTATGTAATGAAATTAATTGTATCTAACAAATATAGCACATTAATGAAATTAATTGTATCTAAAGAATATAGCAACTTATCTAATGAAATTAATTTGTATTTAATAAATACAGCAATTTATCTAACAAAATTAATTGTATTTAATGAATAGAGCGATTTATCTAATAAAAAATTTGATATGATAAGACCAAATGAGGAATTTCATCTATAACATAGTTGAAATTCTCTCACCTGTGTTTGTTATACAACATGATTGTTTCCAAATATAAAACACATATTTATTTATGACATCAGGCGCTAGCCAATTCATTGCTGAATAGCAGTTTTTAAGACAATGATATAAATGTTAAAAACAGTAAAACAAACTTGATTTATTACATTTAAAAATAAGAATTAAAAGGTGAGCACACTAGAAACTAACGAACTTAATTCCCTAATTCATTTAATGTAAATATGTTACAAATAGATGCAATTGAAACTAGCCTGCCGTGCACAGTTAAATCACCTTTGTTTAGATATTTAGCACTGTCCTTGAGTAACCAAAATGGACTTAACAATAGTAATTATTAATAATACTAAGGTAATATATTATTATTATTATATCAAATCTAATTAATCATTTAATGTATTCCATAGTTACAAATGTTCCTATTTATCCATTCATTTACTTGATGAGCATTTATTCAACGAAAGCATTTTGTCTTGCCCATGTTGAAAGGCATTTTTCTTAAAGCCTCATGTAAGAGACAGATGTTAAAAAAATAACAAGTTTCTCAATGTGAGGAACATGCAAACTATACTCACAGACAGACAGACACACAAATTTTAGGAACAAGAAGATGAGAAAATAAGATGTACCTGGGATTCAATCTTCCAGAAGAAACATCCTATGTTTCAGCTATCTTCCACTTATTTTCAGGTTTGTTATATTTGCCTCGTCTACAATTCTGAATACCATGAATTGTCAGTATAATGACTTGGATTTGTTGTTGTTGCTGTTGCTATTGTTACTTAGCATAGAGATCTATTTCCTATATAATGAAACCTAAATATTATGATGTTGATGAAAAAAATATTAGTTGTTTTGATGAGCATACTGGGTATTGTATATATTACCTTCCATGAATAGGATAGAAATAAGAGCCATATTGACCTCTCGTGAACTTGTTTTTTATGCACATGCTTAAGAATTAAAATTTGTATTTTTTGCTCAAGCCAGGATTCCTATTTAGAATTAGTTTTTGTCTTAGTGTGTTTCTAAAGTAATCCCACAACAAAATATTTTCTTCTGAAAGCTGATGTGTGAAGCCGTATTCTATACTTGCAATTCTTCCTCAGAAAGTTTAAACTCACCTAATAAAGAGTTTGGTCAATTAGCATTTGGAGCTCTTGAGATTCATATTTTAATTTTACTCCAGGGTCTATTCTTAATTTGCCTGGGATGTATCTCTAATGAAAGTGTTAGAAATATATATTCCTCATTTTTCAATAAGAGCAGACATTGACAAATTCAATTGATGTAGTTTTAAAAATCATGTTATTTTCATGTTATTGGTAGATATGTATATGAAAAATTAAGTTATTATGAAAATAAAGGAGACATATGATGTTAGGGAATCCCAGATAACCACTGCATTTGTCTGTTTCCCAGATAATCCTCCCATGAAACAGAAGTAAGCTTTCCTACTCACGGACTTAATAATATTAATATGTGTTGAAATTATATTACCATCTATGTCAACAAACACGACTGTGTTTACTTTTAACTAAGGCATTTAATTATTTTTAATTCCGCTTAATGGTGTGTACATAATAAGTATGCCATCTAGAAAAATCAACAAGAAAGCTAAAATAAAAATCGAACTCATGCTCTCCATTTAATGCTCAATGTATGAGTAAATACAATATTTCTCACAATTGCATTCACATTATTTGTTTGCTTGTTTGTTTGCTTGTTTGTTTTAGAGCTGCTTCCTATCCTACACTACTGTATAGATTCTAGTTTATTAGGTCTAATATTGACCCATAAAATTAAAGTTTTCAAAATGCCCCACATTGAGTGGATTATACTTTAACAAACACTAGCTTGGAAGCATCTCACAGATTTGTCTAATGAAATTCTTATACTGTGATTATTACATGCTTTTATATTACTTATATTTAAAAGGGGCTTATTTTTTAATTGACAAATAATAACTGTATATGTTCGTGGAGTACATAGTGATGTTTCAAAATATATAATATACAGGAATCAGATCATATATATCTATCATCTAAAACGTTATCATTTCTTTGTGTTGGAAATATTCAATATCCTCCTAGCTTTTGAAACTACATAATATGTTATTGTTAACTACAGTCATTGTACAGTAGTACAGAACAATAGAACACATTCCTCTTATCTAGCTGTAATTTTGTATCCTTTAACAAATATCTCCCTAGTGTTAAATAATGAAACAAGACAGATTGCTTATGGAAAAAAAATACATTTTTTGTAGTAATAGAAACCATCTCTAATATTAGAGATTTTTAAAAAAGAAATAAAGTCTGCTATAGGTGTGCAATATCACTTACTGATGATCAATATTATCAGATATTAGGACAAAATAAAGGGTTTGCAGTAGTCCTCCATTTTCTGTGGTTTCACTTTCTGTTGTTTCAGTTACCCTTGGTCAATCAGTCTGAAAATATTAAAAGGATAATTTCAGGAATAGACAATTCATAGGTTTAAATGTGTTTTCTGAGTATTGTTATAATGGTTCCATTTTGTTAGCAGTTATCGTTGTTAATCCTTTATTGTATCTAATTTAAAATTAATCTATATTGCCATTATGAATACATAGAAAAAAACAGTATATATCAAGTTTGATACTATCTGAAATTTCAGGTATCCACCAGGGGTCATAGATTCTTTGAGGATAAGTAGAGACTACAGTATTATTTTTCCCCCACTAAGTGTGCAACTTGAGAAAATAAAACTTTGTAATAATTGGGTTGTACGCCTGCAATCTCAATGTGTCATCTACTCTCTTACTTATTTGTTCAATATAAATTGATTAAACAGCTATTAGATGGCAGGTACTATGCTTTGTGTGAAATATGAAAAAATATAATTTCTCCTTTCACGCTAGAGTTAATTGCCTCTTTGAAAATTCAAATTTATCTCAGCTATTTAATATTCTGATATTTGGTGAACTAATAGTATAGTGGTCACAAATAAAAAGTTGGTATAGGGGCTATTGTTGACCAAGTTACAGGATAGTAATTTACTAACTACTTGATTAATTGAATTTACATTTTTCTATACATTTATTTTGATTTCTGTCAATCAACTCTTAACTTTTCCTTAAACATATTTAGAACTACAGATTTTCTATAAACGCTTCTTCTAGCTTTACTAATGTTAAAATTAATCACAGTGTGAATATTAATACTTAAGAAATTTATATTGAAACAATAATATTTGATAAACTACAGACTTAATAACCTTACTAAATTTTTCACTAAAGTCCTATTTTCTCTTCCAGGATCCAATCCAGGATGCCACCTTGTGGTTAGTGTCATGTCTCCTTAGCCAATCGGAGTCTGTTCCTGTTCTATATTCTTTCCTTTTCTTTCATGACTGTGATACTTTTTTAGTACGTATCAAATATTTTATAGGATATCCTTCAATTGAACTTTGCCTGATGTTTTCTCCCAATTAAGTTGAGGTTTTTCATGATTGGGAAGAGTTCCAGAGAGGCAATCTGTAAACGAACAGGACACATGACACTGATAGGTAATATTACTAGTGATATTAAACTTGATGACTTAGTGTGTGCCAGAATTTTTTACTACAGAATTACAATTCTTTCTTTGTACTTATTCAATATTTATTTGGAGAAAGGTAATTTAGACTATGTAAATATTTCATTACTACTGTTTTGCCAATTATCAATATGTTTGTTTCTTGTAGCAATTTTTACTGAGGTGTTTTTGGTAGAAATGTACTATTTCCCTTATTCTTTCAATATATTGAAATTATACTTAAAGGAAGAGTTATTACTTCTCTCCAATATATTTATTTATTCAGTCTTCTATTTAAACCAATATGCATTCATAATTATATAGTCTTTGTGTTATTATCGCATACTGACATCAATTATTCTGTTGCTCAAATCGTTCTAGCTTTGCTAATAGAATCACCATCAGATCGGCTCCTGGGCTGTTTGTTCTTTGAACATGTCCCTGTCCTTTAAAATTCTTCTCTTCATTGTTGTTTTGTTTTTACTGCTTATACTCTAGCAGCACAAAGTGTTCCAGGTCATCTTGTATTTTCCTGGACTCAGCTCTAAAATTAACCACTTCTCCAAGGATTCTTCCTTTTATGAGACTATGGCATTTAGAAAAAAGGATCTGAACAATACTTTACTATTATTATGCTTGTACTCATATATTTTCCTTTAATAATAAATTACACATATTTTAATACTTTTACATTCTCAATACTTTATAACCATAACTTCAAAGAAAGACTTTATGCTATAGTGGAAAATGCTTATATTTGGAAAGCATAATTCTGAATTTGCATCCAGAAACGTCATATACTTACTTTGTGACCATGTGAAAGTTTCTTAAGCTCTTATATCATTAGTGTCCATGTTTGCAACATGGCAATACTAGTACCTGCCTCATGTGTCTGTGAATATTCAGTTAAATTTCATATAGGAAACATTTAGAATGATGTTGAGGATAAGTATTCACTTAATATCTATTCTATGTAGATAATAATATAAGTGACTTTATAATAATCTGTTACATTTATACATCCACATTTATTATACTGTTTTCTCCACTGTTGGGTGTCTCCATTAATCATGGTTTTAATGTGTTTTTTAATGCAAAATTACATTAAATGCAATTGATTTATTTTCTTTAGGTAAATAACTGAAAGTACTATTCTGGAATCAAAACTGTGACTTTCCATAACACACTGCTGGGAGGCATTTTAGGATGGTTGGACAAATGTTTATTTCTATGAACATAGTACTTGACCATCAGTTTTGTAACTTCGTCTACATTTACTATTTTTATCTTACCAAGCTCCACATTTAACAGAAATTGATAAATCAAAGATTATTTTATTATAAATTTATTTGAGAGGTATACATGAGGAAAGGATCCTCATACCTTTATTTACTATTTATATGACCATCTCTTTAAGTGTTATTGAAAGCCTTATTTAAAATGTAGCTTTTTTTAACTGTAATATAGTTCAAAAAATCCCTAATTTATTATTATTTATCTATTTACTTTTCAATATCAAATATGCTAGTATATGACAGGTAGAAAATCAATTCTATGAAATAATTAACTTCTCAATTTATTAAACAAACAAATGTTGAGCACTTGTGTGATAATCACTTTCCTGGTAACCTCAGGACCATGATTGAATAAGATAGATACAGTCATTTTCTTACAGAAACAAACAGATTGAAAGAGAGGTTAAAAGTGAAAACAAAAAGTTACAATTTATTTTTGCAATGCAATGTGTAATGATAAAAGGATGAATGAAGGAGCTCAATTTTCTCAAAGACACTATTATGAAAATCTTTTGAGAGGTAAAATTCTCCTGAATTTGAGAATAATTACTATATTGTAGGGCAAATACTCTAAACAAAATGGCAGACATATAGAAGGGCACAGAGAGAAGAATTTACACCATAGTGAATTGAGGAAAGCAAGTTATTTACTACAGAAGGATTCTTTAGTACGGGGTTGGAAAATGGAGAGGCAATAAGAGAGGATGTAAAATCTAAAGAGACATGTAAGCAGTCCAATGAATTCTTTTTATTATAAACACAATGTGTGGAATTACAGAAAGTATTGTGACTGAAAACTTTGCTCAGAGGTAAAATTGAAGATACACTGAAGGAGAACTAGGCAGGCTGCAATGGAAGATATTAGAAGGCTCTCAACAGTGAAGACTAGAGAACACTGGAACCTGAACGGAAATGGCAGCAATAATAATTAACATTGAAAAATCAACTTATCTGGAGGGTTCTGGGATACAGAATTAACAAGACCTAATCAACTAAGTATTTGAATAAAATAAAAGAGATGAACCTATGCTTACTTGACAGATATTTGGCTTTTGTAACTGAGTGAATGGAAACAATTTTTCAAGCAAAATAATATAAAAATAGAAAATAGATGCACAGAATATGGTGATATTAGTTTAGAACATTGGGTCTGAGAAAGATGAAAGACATTCAGAAAATTAACTATTTATCTTGGTGAAATGTAAAATACTCAGATGTCCAATAAAATATGAATATCTCTACTCAGATTTTCTTAATTATGTTTGTTAGCTTGTGGAACTAATTTGTGTTTCATGGTATGTACAGCACAATGCAAACTGGACTGAAGTTCAGAATGGTTAGTATGTAATGAGACCTAATGAAAAAATATTTATTCTGTCCAATACTTGATTTTGTCATCAGAGGAACAGATTAGAAGTTTCTCTCTAATTCTTAATTTTTCTGATTAAAAAAAGCATGAAACCAGTAAAAAAGGGTGTTTTTAATTTTTTCACATTCTTAAGTTAGAGTACATTTGCTAGCCACCAGTAAAATGCTTCATTCTTGGAATGGCTTTCAGAAACCAACAGACATAACCATCCATCTGATATTCAAACCTCTCCCTAAAAGTCTCACCAATTGTTCACTTTAGCTTAAATCTTCCAAGTGATGTTTATCACTGGATCTTAGGGTAGTTTCTATTATAAAACAGCATTATATTTAATTAAAATATGTTTTCACATAGCATCTTAATTTATTATTAAATATACATTCAATTGACTTTCAACTGAATTTGTTCAAACATTTTTAAATTTTAATAATTGAATTCCTTTGAACCCTATAAAACAAATTTAATCCCTTCTCTTCACGGCCTGTTTTCAATAAGGGAAAATTATAATTTATTCCCTAACCCTTTAAATTCAATATTCTCCACATAATGTGTTTTTATTACCCTTGATACTTTCCCCTGCAAAGAATTTAAACAATTTGGAACATTTTAAATATACAATATGCACAGCTACACATATTAATTCAAGATTGACTACAAAGGATTAAAGTAGATCATAAACACCTTAATCATGGCAAAGAAACACTCCTTTTCATTTATATATACATATATTCTTATATCTATATAAAATATAGACATATACAAAATCAGCATTGCACTGCTAACAGAGGCATTTATTAGAAACAAAAATCAAACACTAAGTTTTAGATTGACTATGGATTTAAAGAAAGAAACCACATTCCCTCATATGCTTTAAAGTTAAATTGTTTTAAGTTGTTTTAGTGCATAAAATTTATGTCAGAAACATGGTCATCACGAAGTACAGAAGCAGATAAAGTAATCTACAGAGAAGTACTTGCTTCACTAGGGTTATTTAGTGATTAATGGGGAAGCCATTCATAATCTAAGGTCTTGCTAGACCTGATAAACTCATTTTGGTTGCCTTTTTATATCACAAGCTAAAGCTATTGGCAAATTTTTCCTAATAATTGATAGTTTGAGTAACAAATATTTAACGACTTCTAGGTTTCTTACAGTTTTAATTGTGTTCCTAAATAATACCCTTCTGTGTAAGTTTATAGTACTTCAGAAAGTCTGTTCCCTTGATTTTCACCTCCTATTATTTAATTCAAAATGCTTCTTTTTTCATGATTTTGGGTCAATGAGCATAATCTTAAATTCATTACTGAGTGAAAAGACAGAGAAACCTTACTTTCTCAAATTGTTTCTCATGAAGTTAGTAAATAAAATGTGGAAAGAAGACCATGATCAATCATTGTATTTTTGTTAATTTTCACATTGTTGGTATTATCTTTTTTTCTATTTTGAAGATTTTATTATAAAGTACATTCCTTATTTCTATCTATTTAGTTAAAGTAACTTAACTTTTAAATAAATACAATAATTGCATTGCTGAAGTAATTAGATTCCATACAAATTTTTGGAAAGTATTTAGGCAAAATATCAAAACAAAAATGTTTATATATGTTTTACCAAAAAATGCCATTATTTAGAATCTATGGATATGAAAATAATTTTAAAAATGGAGAATTTACCGTTATGTTATAAATTACATTGTTAAATGTAAAAGCCTAAACTATATAAGACCAAGAGAGATATACTTTGGTAGACTTAATGTCGATTTGAAGTTTGGTGTATGACTGTGAGATATCATTCAGAAAGCTGCTTTTTATGTCCTAGGGACTCCCTTATTAGGCAATGTTTTGCTTTTGAAAACTTGGTTATAATAATAAAGGTAATTATTTATTTTTTGCAAATGCATATGCTGTTATTAAACTATCTGACAATGAGATTCTTCTGAAAGAAATTATGAGCTATATAGAAACAATGAAATAAAATATGCTTTAACACATTTAATTATGAATTTGCATAACTTTCATTGTCAAGCATTAATAAAACAAATTCATAGACTTTTATAGATTTTAACAGATAAGATTTATTGCTATGAACTCTGTTTGATAAATATAAACACATTTTTCAACCCAAAACCATTCTTTACTATATATTGCAATAGTATCATTTAGCAAAGAGCATGCTTATGTTCTTAACAATGCTGCTGGACTGAGATTTGACGGATGGCCAAGTGATCAGAACCATAGACACCATCTGAAATGGTAGACGAACATATGGGGTTCCAAGAGCCATTTTGTTAAACTTATAACTTTTAGTATTTTAAAATGGTTGTACTCTTTAATGGAAGTTTCCTAAAGGCTGATTTTTGGTGAATTATGATATTCTCTAATGTAACAGAATACCTTCACATTGCTGTTTTGATATTTCTGTTAACTGGCAGAATTGGAGTCACCCTAAAGGGAAACCATCTGAGACTGCAGAATTACTTTTTAAAATAAAATATTCAAATTATTATAATTCTAGAAAAAGATGACACACAAAATACAGGAAATTTAAAGACTATTTTCAAATATAAATGAGGAGGAGATCTGTATACAAGTATACTAGTATAGGTATATTTGAATTCTAGTTCTCAAATATTGATGTTGTCTTGTCTTGGTTGAGTTTTTACTCCTCTGATGCTTGATTTCATCATCTGCAAAATGGCTCAGCTCTTGGGCATAGCTAAGAAGAAGTCGGTACACTTCCTTTAACCAATTCTCCTTGAGAAATGCGAATGTGTGTTTGAGTGTGTGTGTGTGTGTGTGTGTGTATGTCTGCTACATGTTCGTGTGATTGTGCACCTACTGGTTCTTATATATTTTTCACAAAACTTATGATTGTATTATATAACTAACCAATCCACAGAATATTGGTGACAGTTTATTACATAAGAAGTTAGATTTTCAAAATCACAATTCGGGATCTAAAAAGATTCAACTTACACCAAAGTGGCATAAAAATATTTTTATCTAAAGACATCTGAGATTCAACAAATGCAGAAAGAAGCTTTATCAGAGCTATTCTTATCAGACTAAAGACAGATACTTCTGAGAATGAAACACCAATAAATCGCCTCTAGCAGGAGGATTTTCTGCCTGGAAGAAGAAAAGGAACACAGGAATCTGTATGAAACATACAATATCACAAACTTTATCTCCTATTTGTCCTGTTGGAAGTTCACATGTTCTTCCCATAAAGGCCTTTCTCATCCTTTGCTTTCATGTGGCAAATTAGGTGCGTAAACCCTGGTCTCGAATTATTGAGTGATCCAGTTCTTTGTGTGCCCACATATGTGTATGAATAAACCTTGCCTCCTTTCCTGCTAATCATTTCTTTGTCAGTTTAACTAATGGGCCTTCCAACTAATAAACCTAAAAGTGTAAAAGAAAAGTTTCCCATATATGTGTGTGTTATGTGTGTGTGTGCTCACATGTGCGCATGTGTGTTTCCAAAGGCCAATAATGAATGGATTTTTCACATACACTGCTTTGCAAATACCTTTCTGCCTCCACCCCAAAAGTCCCACATATATTTAACAATGTATTTACTGCAGCATCAATAAATAGTCTTAAATGTTTCTGGCTAAAATTTCATGTTCACTGAGGAAATATTTTTCTCTTAATGATTATTTTCATGGCTTCTTTGACTTCCCTGTTTCTCATACTATATATTAGAAGATTTAGTATTGGCAGCAAAAGTGTGTACAACACAGAAAGAATTTTGGCTTTATCCTGTGAGTATCTAGAGCTGGTTCCCAGGTAAGTAAATATCACTGTTCCATAGAAGAGAGTCACTACCATTAAGTGGGAGGCACATGTGGATATGGCTTTATTTCTGCCCCTGGTGGAATGTATCTTTAGGACAGTGAGCAGGATTCCCAGGTAGGAACTAACCACTACCAAAAAGGTAGTCACTGATATTGTTCCAGAAAGGACAGTAAATAAAACCTTACTGTGTTGGGTGTTGGAACAGGAGAGTTGGAAGAGCAATGGAATGTCACAGAAATAATGGTTAATAACATTGGGCCCACAGAAAGACAAACTGAGCAAGCTACTCAGATGGGTGAGGGAGTTTGCAGAGCCTAGCAGGTAGGAAACAGTCACCAGGTAGATGCAGAACGTGGGAGTCATTAGACTTTTGTAGTGAAGTGGACGGCAAACAGCAAGATAACGATCACATGCCATTGCAGCCAGGAGGAAGCATTCAGTAGTCAAGAACAAGCTGACAAACGAATACTGAAGGAGGCAACCATGATAAGAGATGACTTTCTGTCCTGCTACGTAATTCACCAACATTTTAGGAATCAAGACTGAAGAATAGCAGAGATCCAAGAAAGCCAGCTGGCTAAGGAAAAAGTACATGGGTGAATGGAGCTGGGCACTAGTCAGAATTGTTATGGTAATCCAAATATTGCCCAACACAGTAATGAGATAAATTAATAGAAAGAGCACGGAAAGGACAACATTCATTTCAGGGTTATCAGTCAATCCCAGGAGGATGAATTCAGTTATCACACTGACATTTCTGTCAGCCATTTATATGGCTGCCCTATGGGGGATCTGCAGGGAACAATAGGAAAAATAAAATAACCAAAGGGTACAGTTTAAATAGATAAATTGCCGCTATTAACTTCTTTAGAAAATATATGATTTTAATTATGCATTGTAATTATCCATGGTAAACTCAAATTTTGCATGCAAAAGTTAGCCTGATACAGACCTTTGTTGGATCTAACTAAGGAATATAAATGAACATTATACACCACATAATAACCTGTGGAGAAATTAGTGTTTCCCTGCAGAGCTCTAATAGGAACACTTGTTTAACAGAGAGTTTAGGAGATGGATTCTGGGTAACAATACATTCCAGATTCCATATTACAAGGCAAGGACCTCATCCGTTAAGGAAGAAAATTATTTAGCAAAGAACAACAACAAAACCCCAAACATTCTCAATATTTAACAGGTGGATTTTTTATACATCTGGCAAAATTACTTTCCATGATATTTAGACAGCTAGTATCCATGACATATACACTAAACAATAACACAAAAGAATGTATATATGTGTATGTTTTTATATATGTGGATATGTGAATGCATATACATACATATAATTTCATCTAATGAAACATATAGGTTATCTATGAAAAAGGTGAGAATCAGGGTGTCTGGAATTCAGAATTTTTTTTAAATCAAACATTTTCTATTATAATAAAATTGTTTATTTTTCAAAACACATTTATACCAGGAAGTTATCTTCTGCAACTCCAAATGATATTCATCATTTCACCCTCTGATTTCCTATAGCACTTATTATCCAACAGCTTGGATTATCTATACCTGACGTTTTCATAATGTTTTAATTTTTTCATTATTTATTGAGTCATTTTTTCAATATGTTTTAATCTCCACAGCCAAAGTCTCACATTGTATCTCAGGGGCAGAGAATGTGTATCTATACATTAAATCATATATGGATATTCTTATTTAGAAAAAGTTTATTAAATGTATTTTAGGTTTTATCATTTAACCTAAAATACATAAAAAGTAAGTTTCCAGTATCTAATATATATGGGAAACACTGGGTTACATATGTTTAAGGAAGATTGTCTTAACTGTACAAGTTTAGGAGTACTGTGGTTGAGAGTTCAAAAACAAAAATATTTCTATATTGACAACTGAATCTATTTTCATGTAACTCTATGAGTATGATAATTCATAATCCATAATCCAAAATTATTTGAGAATAATATTTCCCTAATATTGAATAAAGAGTGATAAAGACATGGACTTCTATTTCTACCTCATACTACCAATATAACGTAAAGTAGCTATTTAATAACAATTCCAATACTGCAAACAGGCTCCAAGATAGCTTTGATTATGTCCATTTTACTGAAACTGCAAAAATTTAAAAAGAATACCTAGTCACTTTTTACCAGAGAAACTTGTAATTTCCATGCAAAATTATTAGATTTGTTTATAAACCTTCCTCTAGATATAATTGTGAGAAGTAAATAAGAAAATAAGTGAAAACCGGTAGATGTGGAATAATAGACATCAGAGACTCAGAAGAGCGGGAGGAGAGAGGGAAATGAGGGATGAGAAATCACTTAATGGCAAAATGTACATTATTTGGGTAATGGTTACAATAAAAGTCCAGACTTCATCAAGAAACAATATGTCCATGGAACAAAACTGCACTTGAACTCCTTAAATTTATACAAATAAAAGAAAGAAAATATGTAAAAACTGTCTGGCATGCCACAGGAACTTTCTAAATATCTGTTGCCTATTCAAAGTAAAACAAACAAACAAAAAAAATAGACTGAGAAAATAGGGGTGTCTGTCCACGTACTTGACAAATTACTTTTTGGCTAAATTAACATTTTTGTTTTTTGCCTTCTTGGTTTAATATTGTTTAACCAGCTTTGCCCTGATTGACTTTCTTTTTAAACAAACCAAATCTTCTACTTTGACTATGAGTTTCTTATTTCACTAAGTTTATATTTGTTTCTTTAATTTTTATTTAAATGTTAATTTTGACCTGGACTACTGGACTACTTTTTACATTGTATTTTTATTTTGCTATAAAATCAGTTGCAACAAAATAAATTAATGTTTGATTCTCAAAATTATTGCTTGCAATAAGGCCAAAGAAAATTGCTGTTCCTTTTCTCAGATTTAACAAAATTCAATACTTTATAACAACTAGCTTTATATTTCAAATGATTTCTTCAAATAAATTCTTTTCTGCAACTCATGTCAGTCAAAGAGATGAAGCTTTAAATATAACTACTGGAGGAAAATATAAAATAAACCCATAAATCATTTTAAGAAAGCCAGCTGATGTTGTTAATATTGCAATTCAATTTCACTTATCTGAATGACTGAAATGGATTTGAGGCAAATGCTTCTTTCTCATATTATACTCACAGTAGGAACTGACAGTTGCTCTTTTTTGAAAATAGGAGAAGGTATTTATAAACCCTTTTTTAGAAGACATAAACAAGAGACCTACCTGATGTTTAGAGGAAGTCCTGGGTCTTTTCTCTTCATTTCCAGACTGTTGTATTTACATTTGGCTTAGAGCCTTTGGAGTATAGAATCCCTAGTGATTTATTAAAAACTAGGTTTCATTAAAACAGCTAAAAATAGGTCTAGAGAAAGTAAGGCCACAGCACTCTTTCCAAAGTGTAGCAATTCATATATTTGGCCTGCTGTTATTTCAGTGAAAAGTTGCCATAGATGTTCCTGTCTCACCTATGTGAGGCTCTACAAGAAAAAACTGAACTGTTAAAAATTAACTCCACTGGTGGTAATAATTAAAATTTACATAAATTATGTGTATATGTTATAGGTGATACAGTATGTGTATTATTTGTAAAGAGCTCTAAATTCCATTTTGTGATGGTCATGGGCTTTTACTAATACGTTATTCTATTATAAAGATACATGCATGCATATGTTTATTGCAGCACTCTTCGCAATAGCAAAGGCATGGCATCAACCCAAATGCCCATCAATGATAGACTGGATTTAAAAAATTTAGAACTTATACACCATGGAATACTATGCAGCCATAAAAAGGAAGAAGATCATGTCCTTTGCAGGAACATGGATAAATCTGGAAGCCATTCTCTTAGCAAACTAACATGGGAACAGAAAATCAAACACCACATGTTCTCTCTATAAGTGGAAGCTGAACTACGAGAACACATGGACACAGGGAGGGGAACAACACATACTGGGGGCTGTGGTGGGAAGGTTGGAAAGGAGAGCATTAGGAAAAATAGCTAATGCATGTTGGGCTTAATACCCATGTGATGGGTTGATCTGTGCAGCAAAACACCATGGCACATATTTACCTATGCAACAAACCTGCACATTTTGCACATGTGCCCCGGAATGAAAATAAAATAAAAAAATATTGAGTAAGCTGATAATTGGAGGATAGAATGACAAATAAAGGGTGAATAAGAAAAACCTATCATTAATATAGTTGAAACACAACTAAAGAAACAAACACAATGCATAAGAACATAGTTGTGAAAATTTGGAACAATTTTAAAATAAAGTGATAATGAAAATGAACCAACAAACATGGAATATTATAACAAATATTAAAAAGAATACTTTTTTGGGGTCTGGCAGAAAAATATGAAGAAGATTCCTTATTGAAATTGCTTCCATTTATTAAATGCTTATGATTTGTCAAACACTTTAAAACTGTTATTTCAAATCATGATTTGATTTTATTTAATTACCTATTCTAATTAACATGATTCGCATTACAGGTGGCCTGGAATAATTTAAGAGATAGGCCAGGTGCAGGGGCTCATGCCTGTAATCCCAGAACTTTGGGAGGCCGAGTCAGGCAGATCACCAGAGGTCAGGAGTTCAAGACCAGCCTGACCAACATGGCAAAACCCTGTCTCTACCAAAAATATAAAAATTAGCTGGGCATGTGGTGGCAGGTGCCTATAATCCCAGCTACTTGGGAGGCTAAGACATGACAATCACTTGAACCCAGGAGGCAGAGGTTGCAGTGACTGTAGTGAGCCAAGATCATGTTACTGCACTCCAACCTGGGTGACAGAGTGAGACTCCATCTCAAAAACAAACAAACAAAAAGTTCAAGTTTTCACTTCAGGACATATTAGACTCAGAAGAGTATACTAGCAAAAACTGAATATCTGAGAAGTCTAAGGATAAAAAATAAGAATCTATAAATTCTGAGACTTCATAAGAAATATCTGAAACTGATGTAAGCTCTAGATGTCTATGATTCTGGCAGTTAGAATTTAGATGCAGGCCACATTTGACCAATGACAAGTGAAAATTGCCATCATAGCTGGGATTGCTGTAGTCTGTGTTCATGGAACAAGACAAAAATCTCAAATTTCAGGAACACAACTTCATTGCATTGTCTCCTGGGTCTTCATATAGCAACAATCATGACCATAATACAAATTTAATCATAACTAGTCCAAATGGTGCTAGCAACTTATTTCCCTAAGTCCAGGCAATTTTCACATCACAAATTCCAAGGCTACACACATGGAATAAAAACACATATTTGATAGATATTTTCTGATGGCACAAAGTCATGTAAGGTCAACATTTGCTGAGTCCTGAATTCTTCTAGTAATGATATTGAACAGTAACCAACTTTATGTATGAGTAAACAGATTGGGGTTATAAGAGGGCACTCTCAAATTTTTATTTTCCTGATATTTTACATGTTAACTAATGTGAGTAACATCAGATTATTTTAAATGTAGTGTTCTCATTTATTTCCTGTTAATTAATCATATCAACCATGTAAGAATATTTAGGATATGCTTGACTCAGTTTTATTTACTTTCAGAATAAAATTATTTATGTAACATATCTCATATATAAATAGATCATATGTAAATGAATATTTAATATTGTTTTTTCTGAAAATCAAAATATATTACTCATTTTCCAATCTACATTATACAATTCTATCACTAACCTCCTCAATTTCTATCAGAATTGTAGATGAGTGACAGTTTTCTCATTGAAGCACCTGGTTTCTATTTAGACTATAATAAGATATCTGTTTATTAGGATGAGTTGAAGGTGGGCACTGAGCAGAACAATAATAATTTTTCCCATGAAATTCCACCTCTTCTCACTGATGCCATTCACTTACATAATTGTGGCTGTCAATAATGAAAAAAAATTTAATCTAGCCTGCCGTGTAAATACAAAAATTAATGTTTTGTTGAGTCTTCAGCTGTTGCAGTGTGCTGCTTAGCCCATTTGTCAACAGTTAACTCAATATTTAAAATAATATTTTAAAATATATCATTTTATTTGTCAACGAATATATTCTCTGGAATACTGTTTTTTATATATTTTTCATATTTTTCCAGATAGGATAGTTTACAACAGTTTGAGAATAAATCACTATGAGACAATTAGTATTTGTGGGATTGATCTTATGATGATGCACTTGTACATATAATTTGAACTGAAGGGAAAACAATTGGCTTCACAGATTTTTCCTGCCTAGAATGACTCTTCTGGGAATGTTTTTGTTTAATGTATAAAAAGGATTCTGGAAGATCTGTAAAGGAAAGAGAAAAACTAATTTGGTTTTTAATGACATCCTAATGAGTTTGGAGTCATCCTTTCTAAATAGGAAGGGAAAGTCGTCAGGGTAAGCTTTCTCTGAGTATTAATAAGCCTTCCAAGTGAAGTGATAATAAAACTATAGTATCCTGTCCAATGTGATTTCACATGTAGTAGTAGAAACAGAGGCCAGGAATGGGGAAATGTGGTTTAGACTAACCATTGAAGTGGAAAGGTAACCTAGTACCATGTAATTTTTCTGAGTATTTTTAAGTGTATATATTTATTTTGAGGAATATCAAGCCATAAATAATGCAGGTCAATTTTTGGAATATGTATCTGTCTATTTTCTGGATAAGAAAAGTACCAATACTTTTTGCCTTGAATGTACGTTACTTATTTCCACGCTCAATAGAGAGACCAAGGCAAAAACTATTTTGTTATTTATTAATTTTATCATTGTCTCCATTTGTGTATGTGTTTGTCTGCATATCCATAAATATTTATTTTTACTCATATAAAGGAAGGAAAATGTCATCAATTGCCTAGAGATGACTACCTTAGAACTTAGCCTGGTTTTTAGGTTAGTTAACACAGTAACCAGCCATGTCTTCTATGTCACACTTTTCTGGTCTTTTTTTCCACTGTAAAACACAATGCTCCAATTGAATAAACTTTAAGGCTCCTGTAGGATTGAAATTTTACTAAATCTTCACAGATATCATTAGACAAACCACTGCTTGTAGTCTATTTTTGGGTGTGGAAATATGAAACTAACAAGAAAAATGTTTCATTTCTGTAGCCCTTTTCACAGCTTCTTTCACTTCCTTGTTCCTTGATTCACTCTACATTTTGAATGATTATTGCCATGCATTCATAAAATATTTATTTTAAATTTATCAATAAAATATTGGTGTTATGCTGTCAAAATTTAATCACTATTTATAATTATCTACAAATTTTATAATTACCCCCCCGCTTTACTTTCTGTCACGTTTTGGTTACAATTCTGTTTTCGTCTTTTCCTCTAAGAACTATGTTCAAAAACCACACACACATATACATACACACACATGTTGTAAAGTACCTTAATTTTAAGTGTACAGCTTATTTAAATCTTTATATTTACATACATCCATAAAACCATCACCCAAATTATGATATGGACATTTTCAGCACTCCAAATTCTTCTTCATGGTCATAATATTTAGTTTTACTTGTTGTTAAAATATATACAAATGAAATCTTACATATGGGCTTGTTGTGTCTGCTTTCTTTTTCTAAACACAACAGTGAGATTATCTGTGTTAATGTTCATATTTGAAGTTTTTCTAATGCTATACAGTCCTTTGTTTTGTAAATATATTAATATTTCTTAATTTTCTTAACAATAGATTTTTTCTAGTTTATAAATATTATTAATTAAACTTCTAAAGAGTATTATTCTGTATGCATTTTGGTGAACATGCACACTCAATATGTAAGTTGAAGCCCTGGGACATAAGTTAGGCATATAATCTGCTTGTTGTTAAACAGTTCTCCAAAGCGCTTTTCCATTTTTACATACCTGCCAGAAATATTTGATGTTGAACTTTTTCATATGTTTTTTGGTTATTTTAATGCCTTCCATTGCAAAACATTCTCTAGGATTTCTGGCAGTGTTAGCTTATAATTGTCTCTCTTTGTAATGTATTTGTCAGATTTTAATATCAGTGTTTTACTGTACCTATAAAATTAATTATTCCTTTCTTCCTGTCTCTTAATCTATTTTTCTTTCTTTCTTTCTGTTTTTTTTTTTCTCCTTTAAATTATTTTAGAGTTATATTCCTTATCCTTTAAGTATCTGGAAAACACTGTCAGAGAAACATCTGAACCTGAAGTTTTATTTTGGGTATATTTTATTATTAAAAATTTAATTTCTTTAACATATTCAGAAAGATTTACCTTTTCTAATTGTTTCTACCTGTTTTGGTACATCTTATTTCTCAAAAAAAAACTTTTTATTTTATCTAAGATTTCATCGTATTGCCTTTCAAATACTTATAAAATATCTTATATATTCTGCTTTTTACATGGCACTAGCAACTTACATTTTCTCCCATTTCTTCTTGATCAATTGGCTACAATTTCATCACTTTTCTTTCACTTTTAAAAGCATACATTGCTGATACTCTCTTATGAAATTTCTATTTTATTTTTTCTATTGAATTTTTACTTTTTTCTATTTTTTTCAATTTGGTCTGTTTTTCTTTTCTTTTTTTTCTGAATTATACTTTAAATTCTGGAGTACATGTGTGGATCATGCAGGATTGTTACATAGGTATGCATATGTATCAAATTTACATTTAGATTTTTTTTAAACATAGTTTATTGATGAATGTGTTATTTCCAAACACATAGAGGTTTATTAGCTGGCCTTCTGTCATCTATTTAAAATTGAATTTCACTGTGACTAGAATATATATTCTGTACGATTTCAATGTTTTAAATTTTATAACATAACATAGTCAATTTTTAAATGCATCATGTGCATTGGAGAGAATTAGTGTTCTGTAGTTGAGCATGGTATTCTTTGCAATTCTATCAGGTCAATTTAATTGTTCATGCTGTGACTATTTTTCTTGGCTTATTCTATCAATTATTCAGGGAGCTTTTTTAAATCTCCAGCTATATTTGTAAATGTTGTTCTCTCTCTTCCATTAGTTTTCTTATAATATTTTGAAACTATTTTATTAGGAAGATACACTTTTGAGACTATTCTTTTTTCCTGTTTATTATTTTAGCAGAAAAAAAATCATTTTGGTGTTGATTTAACTTGTAAATATTTTTTACTAGTCCTCACCTGTTTGCCCTTGTGGGTGTTATTCTTTTTTTGTTGTTGTTTCATGATTTCCAGTTTTCTTTTATTCTATCTTGTTCATGCAGGATAAAACAAAACAGAATAACATTTTGCACAAGAACTCAGCTAACTTGGCTACAACAAAATACAATGAGTCATCCTCACCAGCATGTAGACTTGCTGTATCTCTGTCAACCTTTAAGTTTTTTCAGGAAATAGCTACAAAGATAGAAAAATCAACTCTTTGAAAGGCTAGTGACAGTAAGATTTCTGAAAATGAACTATTAGACTTAACAAAGTGGTGGCTGTTGGTGACCTTGACGAAAGCATAATCAAAAGGGTCGAGTGCCTGAATAAAATGGGTTTTATAGAAGGAAAAAATAGGGTATTATTTTGTATTATCTTTTGTTTCCACTTGAAATAATTTTATTTCACTTAAAAACTCTTTCAGTATTTCTTGTATTGTGGTTTGACAGAATCTCACATTTCTCAAGGACTTTGTCAATAACATCTCTATTTTCTGTATATTTTTGAAGACTTTTTTTTCTAAGAAGAGAAATTTAAATATTTACTCTTTTAATATACTTAACTATGTCATTCCATTTTTCCTGCTTTTATGGCTTCTTTAAATAGTTTGTCATAATTCTTACTGTTGTTCCTTTGACCATGCTGTGCCAGTGTGTGTTTCTTTGCATTTTTTGGCTTGGAATCTTGTAAACTTGAATGAGTTTGTTGAGTACGCATCAGTTTTAGAAAAGTTTTAGTCACTATATCTTAAGATATTTATCTATGCTCTACTCTCCTCTTTTTTTCTGGAATTTTAACTACATTATCTTTTACACCATTTGATTGGGTTCCACAAATATCCTATGATCTAATCTGTATTCCTATTTTTTTCCTCTCTCTGTGCTTTAGTTTAGACAATTTATATTGATGTGTTTGAGTTTACCAACCCTGCCTTCTGCTTTGTCTGATATGTTCTTAAATTTTCCTCATAAACTCTTATTTTAATTTCAGAGTTTGTGGGTGTTCAGAATCCAATTTTTTCTGTTTTTATTCATTTAAATTTATCTTAAAATATTTTATCTTAAATGATTTTTCTAACTTTTAAATTGTTTTTTCATCCATTAATCACATTTTTGAAGTATTTTTCTAACTCCAACATGTAGATTTGCTATGGGCCTGTTTTATTTTGTGAATTTTTACTATTGATTATACTTTCTGATTCTTTGCATATGAATAATTGGATCACAGAAAAAGGTTTTCCTTTTTCTTGCAGGCAGAAAGAATGAGGTGCTGATTATATTAATTCAATTATTAACTGAGTTATTATTGGCTTGGTTTGTAGATAGACCTCATTTTCTTCTTTTTGCTCATCACTATTTCTGGGCTGTGAACATCCCAAGGTTTTAACTAAGAGACTGGTCTCTTGTTCTATGTCTCTCTCACCCCATATAGCCCTTTAACCACTGCAGGAGATTAAATTTTAACTCTTTGGAGATGTGAACTCAGCTCCCTTTCCTGTACATCTTCAAAAGGCAGTAAATATCCTGAAAAGGCTGCTGGCCTTATGTTTGATGCAGGCCTCTACATCTGACAGGATATTATCAACCAAGCATCAAACATTGAGAAAGATTTCACTCTGACTCTTCAGTTAGTCTGAACTTTCAGGGGTGTCCTTGTGCTCCTCAAAGGAAATTTTAAGTCTCTTGCCTACATACAACAGGATCAGAACCTGGCAAGTGTTTGGAGGGGGTCACCTGCAATATATTTCTTACTGACCCTTCCCTCTGGCAGATCTTTGTTTTCTAAGCCCAGCAAGAGTGCAGTACAGGAGATTTCAGTCAACCTTCGTAGCCCAGGACCAGCTTCTTACACTTCTTCACCCCAAATTCTTGTGGAGAAAACCAGCTTTGCATTTGAGCTGCTATATAATCGTATTTATCTCTCCAGTTTCCATAACTGCCTAAAGCTCTACTCCATTATTTCCTCTGTCCAGCAGAACAGTCACACAGAATGTGTCCAGAATAAGTTCCTTTGGTGGGTCACAATCTTTGTTATTTGTATTGTTTGGGATATCACTAAAAGATCTTCTCGACTTTTGAGAAGCTCTTCACTTGAGTCTGTCTTCTATCATTCTCTCTCTCTTTCTCATTCATTCATTCATTTATTCATCTATCCATGCTCTTCCTCCCCCTCTCTCAGGCTCTCACTCTCTTTTCGTCTATCATTTGACTATGAAAACACCCTCCAGACCTGTTCAGACCCAGAATTTGACTAATGTCCTGAGAGGAAATACAACTATGTAGGGTGGAACCTACGAAGCGTCTACCAACTCTGAATATTCAAGTGTGCCCTGAATTGGGGCAATAAAAATCATCTTGCTTCTCCAAGTTTACATCTCTCTGAATCCAAAGCTGCTTTAGTTCTCCATAATAGTTATTTATTCTTTCTCAAGAGGTTATTTCTTACCTTGCTTTTATTTTTGCAGAAATGCCATTTTGTCCACAAGCAACTTCATTCACCCAGAAGTAAAGGTGTTCTTGTCATTTTGCAAGCACTTTTCCCCCATGTTTTTCTAACTTTTTATTTTGAAACATTTCAAATCTACAGAAGCAATTCAAAAGTAATACAATTTGCAAGAATAAACAATCAGTCATGTACTGCTTAACTATAAATGCCAGTTGCAATAGCTACATTTGTTTCATTGGTCTCTCAACTTTTCTCTCAACTTCAATCTCAATAAATGTATACATACATATATACATATATTGATTTTATATAATGATATACTATTTTCTAATGTAATGTATATATTTATGTTTTCCCAAAGTTAAATCACGTATAAGCTGACACTTCAATCTTCTCACAGTAGTTTGCAAGCTCTGCTCAGTGTGCTATACTGCTTAATTGTATTTTGCAACTTTTGATTCTTGTTTTATATAAATGTATAAGTTCCTTGAACTTGACATAATAATGCATCTATTCATATTTTTCTGACCTTGTAGATTTTTAGCTCTTAATATATTCTAAAATCACATTAAACTCTGTCTGAGTACACATGGATACACAGAGAGGAACAACCCACACTGGGGCCTATCAGAGGGTGGACAGTGGGAAGAGAGAGAAGACCAGAAAAAATAACTGATGGGTACTAGGCTTAATACCTGGGTGATGAAACAATTTTTACAATGAACCTCCATGACACAAGTTCACCTATGTAACAAGCCTGCATATGCCCTGAACTTAAAATACAAGTTAAAATAAAAGTCCTCTCTCTCTGTCTAGCTATTCATCCAACCTATACTTCTATCTATAAAACTGTAGTGATATGACTATTTCTTTCTCCAGGTGAAAAATTAGATATAGGAACTTAAAGTATCTTGCCGACAGTTGTAGAATGCGTACACACCGTCTTTTGATGTGTTTTGAGACTTTTTCTTGATCCCATTGTAAGCTCAACTTGCTCAACTTTGTAAATACTATATACATGCTTGAAAAGAATACACATTTTGTACATTTTGGATGTTGTTATTCTCTTGTGTCTGCTTGTCTGTTGAAAAAACTTTAGAGTTATCTTTAGGTCTTCTCTTTCATTCATTCTTTTGCCAGATCTAGCAGTAAAATATATCCTGTATTGGTGTTTTTCCGAAGTTTTACAGTGACAGCTCTTGTCTAGCATGTCATCAACTCTCAGCCAAATTATTGTGCAGCCTCCTGCCTGGGCTTGTGTCTTACATTCTTGCCTGCCATTCCATAGCCTATTTATTATTAATATAATAACCTGAGTGACCTTTGTACTACATAAGTTGGGTCAGTTGCCTTTGTCTTTGCTCAGACTCAAAGTCCCTACACATACTATATCCCACATGATCTGTTCTACTGTTTTAACTTTTTTCTCCTTCCTCTGTTTACTCCAGTTCTGACCTTTTTGCTGTTTTACAAGCAATCCATGATAGTTCGTACTTCTTGGGATTTGTTCTTGGCTATACTCTCTTTCCAGAAAGTTCTTCCTTTAGAAATTTGAATGGCACTTAGATTATTACTTCATATTTTTTTTTATCTGCTAAAAATTTTAAAATATTAGTGACACAAGTTCAAAACCTGTGTCATTGCGAACTCTTTTCTCTCAAAATCAAAACAAAAACCACAAGTCTAATGATTTCTGAAGTCCTTTTGATGAATTTCATTAACTTTCTCTTGAATATGTCTCATTCTCTTTGTTCTTATCTGCCTCATAGTTTTTTTCCCAACTTGTTATTTATTTTACTTTCCAATATTGATAACAGTGGAATCATGGAAATTTTCCTAAAGCATATAATTCACATTTCATTTAGAGCTTCATTTATTAGCCATTGAGTCTTAAACCATGTTATCTTATCTATAAAGGACTTTCATACATCTGGTTCTATATAATTTGCCAACCTTATTGTCTATTGCTTTTGCTTAAAACTTCCATGCTAGAGCCAAACTTATACACTTTTTCACCTTTAAATAATCTCTCCCTTTTACCAGATTTATCCATTCGTCTTTCCTCTAACAGATTTTTGTTTATAGTTTAAATGTTTTTAGGTTTATATCACACATACAAAGTGACTGGTATAGTAGAAATGTGTTGAATGAGTAAACTACAAATGATAATAAGAGTAAACTATAAATACTATAGTTTATGGTAAACTGTAAATAATAATAAATGACTATAGAAAAGAACTCATTTCCTATAGCCATTTTTTATAAGATGTTATTAAGAAATGCAAATTAAATACAAAATGGAAGGTATTCATTTCTAATTGCATGACAGCTCTTTTAGGATAAGACATAATAGTATAATCTAAGAAAGTTATGCCACGGGAACCTTTGAACTTTTCTCTAAAAATTTTTATCTGAGACACATTGGTAAACATCTATTGATAGAGCATTTCTTTGATTTGAATCAATGCTACCTTCTTTAAATCCATGATGAGCTCTTTCAGAGTTTAGCATGAATATCTGTTAGAAAAAAATTTTTCCCATCTTTTGAAATAATAAAATTATTAAGTCATCAACACAATACATTGTGAAATAAAGTGATTTTCAGTCTTCAAATCGAACTCATAATTCCTGATCCAAATTGCACAAGAGTGTCTTAAGTAGAGTTTTATTTAAAATTGTTTTATATAATTTTAAAGAAAGGTCATGTATTTGCAGGTAAATGTTAGGTTAACAAAGCCATATTCAGGACTCAGTCAAAGTGGGGTTTCTCTTCCACCATATCAATCTTTTTGTGCATCTTTTACATCCTTATTTCTCAGGCTATAAATAAGTGGGTTTATCATGGGGATCACCAATGTATAAAACACAGCTGAGACCTTCTCCTGTTCTAGGGAATACTGAGCACTTGGCTGGATTTAACTGAAAGTCATAGACCCATAGAATAAGGTCACAGTGGTCAGGTGTGAGGCACAAGTGGAGAAGGCTTTGTACCTTCCTTCAGCTGAATGGATTCTCTGGACGGCAATGATGATGCGGACATAAGACACCATAATGACAATGAAAGTAAACATTGCAATGAGCCCAGAGAAGATCAAAAGCAGCATTTCACTGATATGGGCATCAGAGCAAGAAAGCCTCAGAAGAGGAGGAATGTCACAGAAATAATTATTCACAATATTAGGACCACGGAAGTCTAATTTCAGCAAACCTATTGTGTGTGCAGGGAATTAATGAGCCCACCTAAGTAAGATGCAAGGACCATCTGTATACAAACTCTTTGGGTCATAATGACTGTATACAACAAGGGATTAGCTATTGCCACATAATGGTCATAAGCCATCATGGAGAGGAGAATGACCTCTGTGGTTACATATACTGCAAAAGAGAAACTCTGTAGAACACAGCCAGAAAATGTACTGGACTTATGTTTTGTCAGGAAATTGACTAGCATCTTAGGAGCAAAGACAGTAGAGTAGCAGATATCACAAAAGGAGAGGTTGCCAAGGAAGAAGTACATTGGAGTATGAAGTTGGGCATTTAACCAGATCAAGATAATTATGCCCAGATTACCCACCAAAGTGATGAAATAAATAAGAGTGAAAAGCAAAAAGAGTGGGATCTGCAAATTAGGATTTTCAGTCAACCCCACCAGGAGGAATTCCTTCACACCTGTATGACTCCAGCCTCTCATTTTTATTCAGGTATATATAGTTCCTTAGTAGCAAAACAAGATATTACTCTGATGGAAAAGAAGTGATTCCTTCATGATCCGGTGTCCAGAACAGCATGGTACATTTAGGGCTACCCTACAGTTAAATAAAGAAAGAACATTTACTTTAGAAGTGGCTTATATATGTGTTAGACAATCTATATATAATGATTAAAATTTTTGGTACTAGAGAATGTTTTATCCCATGGTTTTTAGTTTTCACATCATAAAAAGTGGGAGGGGGTAGGAAAACTCTTATATTACACAACTATTAAGGGTAGAATTAACATTTAAATCCAGATGTGACTGGTACCAAATCTCAAGTAGAATGAGTAGAATGTCCATTCATCCTATGACATATGTAAGCCTTCTGCTAACTTGGGTTACAAACAGGAGCATCCAGTGATAACAAATCTTCCTTTTTCTGTGACTAACCTGTCCCTATTATTTTACACTCATTTAAGCTCATGAAAATGAGTTTCATCATATACAACCCCATTTCTTTCCAAATCTCAACCTTAGACCTCTTTTTGCCTCACCTTCTGCCCAGATTGCCAACTTGAAAGATCAATTGATTGAGCCCTCCAGTGGAATTGAGTTGGGAGAAAAAGGCAGATCATTTCTTTTATTTGCTATTTAGTATTAAGGCTGATCAAAATTAGCCATGTTATTTAACTCTACAACCCTTTCTTTTTCATCTTTGCGTTAACTTTGCTTTTGCGTCTTTGTTTTTTATCAGCATCGAAACAAACCTGAACACCCATTGTAAAGAGTCAAAGTGTATTTCGAGGCATCAAAACTATATCTATTGGATGTTTCTTGTTTGCAGAATCATAGACTGCCACTTAGTTTCACATGTTTTTGACATAATATGTTACTAATTCAATAACATTTTTTTTTTGAGACAAAGTCTCACACTGTCATCCAGGTTGGAGTGCAGTGGTATGATATCAACTCATGGAAACCTCTGCCTTTAGGGTTCAAGCAATTCTCCTGCCTCAGTCTCCCAAGTAGCTGGTACTACAGGCACATGCCACCATGCCCGGCTAGTTTTTGTATTTTTAGTAGAGAGAAGGTTTCACTATGCTGGCCCGACTGGTCTCAAACTCCTGACTTCGTGACCTGTCTACCTCAGCCTCCTGAAGTGCTGGATTTACCAGGCACGTGCCACCATGCCCAGCCTATTCAATAGCATTTATAATGAAACATCAACAAATCAATTCATTTACATATACATTCATGCATTCAATAAATATGTATTTCTGCTCTGTGACAAGAAATATTATATTTGCTAGAGATGGAACAGTGAAAAAGACAAATGTCATGCTTTCAAGGAGCTCACATTCAGTTAAGAAAATAGACATGTATTGATATACTGTATAAAATGTAAAGAACTGTGAAGAAAAATAAATAAGAAAAGGTGAATAGAAAGAGATAGTAGATACTCTATTACATAGTGTATATGTTTTCTATTGCTGCTGTAACAAGTTGCTCTCAAATCAGAGGCTTAAAACAATAATTTATTATCTTACAATTTGGAAGTCAGAAGCCGGAAATCAGTTTGCTGAGTCAAACTCAAGTTGTGTGTGGGGCCATACTTCTTCTGAAGCCTGTAGGAGAGACTCAGTTTTACTGCCTTTTCAAGTTTCATGAACAGTGTTATTTTGGTCCCTTCTGTCATCAAAGACAGCAGCATAGCACTTTCATCAGTCATTGCACTGCTTTCTTATTCTGTAGGAAAATCTCTCTTTGCCTCCCTCTCACATTTAGTATTTACCCAGACAATCCAGGATAATCTCCCTTCCTCAAAATCCTTGACTGACTCATCTCTGGGAAAAGTATTTTCTGTGATAGAAGCTAACATTCACAGGTATGGGATTAGGATTTGAATATCACGGGGGAATCTGAACAGAAACCTGATGTAAGTGGTTTAATTCAATATGTGGCTGTCTACAGAAAGACTTTTCCAGGAAAATGGCACAGCAAGTTCAAAATCCTGAGGTGGGATCGTGTTGAATAAGAAACTTCAGGAAAGGCCTCCGTTGTGATTCACCTAAGGGGGCCTGCCAAAGGCTCCAAACAGCATCCCTATCTGCACTGATACCTCAAGCATATTGGATTTGCTGGGTCATATGGATCAAATGACAGAGGAGCTTGCACAGTAGCCTGGACCTGTTGAAGAGCCTTTTCATGTTCTGGACCCCACTCAAAACTGGCAGCCTTTGAGATCACTTGAATAAGAGAGAAGAGCACGGAATTCAATTAATTCTGTGTGGTTGCAGGTAGGGCCAAATGCAGCAACTTATCCTTCCTTCACCTTAGAAGAAATATTATGATAGGCCCCATGTCACTGGACCCCTGTAAATTTTACTGAGGTAGAAGATCCCTGAATTTTAGTCGGATTTATTTCCCATCCTCTGGCATGCAAATGTCTCACCAATAAGTTCAGTGTGTTTGCTACTTCTTGCTCACTGGATCCAATCAGCATAATGTCATCAATGTAATGAACCAGTGTGATATCTCATGGAAGCAAAAAGCAATCAAGGTCTCTCCAAAGAAGATTATGACACAAAGCTGGAGAGCTGATATATCCTTGAAGTAGGACAGAAGAGTATGTTGCTGGCCATGCCAGCTGAAGGCAAATTCTTTCTGGTGGGTCTTATTGACAGGAATGGAGAAAAAAGCATTTTCCAAGTCAATGGTTGCATATCAGGTACCAGGAGATGTGTTAATTTGCTCAAGCAATGAAACCACATCTGGTACAGCAGCTGCAATTGGAGTCATCACTTGGTTAAGCTTACAATAATCCACTATCATTCTCCAAGATCCATCTGCCTTCTGCACAGGTCAAATAGGAGAGTTGTAACAGGGATGTTGTAGGAATCACTACCCCTATGGCTTTCAAGTCACTGATAATGGCACTAATCTTCACATTCTCTCCATGAATGCATAATTGTTGTAGATATACTATATCTTTTAGTTAAAGGTAGCACTAATGGCTTCCATTTGGCCTTTCCCACCATTATAGCCCATACCTTGTAAGTCATGGAGCCAATGTGAGGTTCTGCCAGCTGCTAAGTATGTCTATGCCAATTATGCTTTCTGGCACTGGAGAAATGACCATAGGTTGAGTCCAGGGACCCACTGGACCCACCATAAGTCAGACCTGAGCTAAAACTCTATTAATTACCTGACCTTCATAAGCTCCTACTTTAACTGGAGGATGACAATGACATTTTGTGTCCCCTGGAATCAACATCAGCTCAGAGCCAGTGTCCAGTACTCCCCAAAATGTCTGATCATTTCCCTTTCCCCGTGCACAGTTACCCTAGTAAAAGGCTGGAGGTCCACTTGGGAAGGATGGGAGACAGATTAACAGCATAAATTGTCAGTAGTGTAGGGGGCCCTACCTCAAGAGTACCCGACCTTCCTTTCATTCAAAGGGTTCTAGTTCTGTAAATTGCTTCAAGTCTGGAAATTGATTAAGGGGCCGTGACTATGTGTTTTTATAACTCAAATTAGTTTTTTATCCATTTAACCTGGAAGATTTCTGCTTATAAAAATTAAGTAGGAATGCAATAGGCTTCCTATCAGTTCTACTTCCAGGAACACCATGATTAATTAACCAATGCCAGAGCTCTGCCCAAGTCAGACTATCTGATTGCTGCTTTGCCTCTGTTGTTCATTTATGTAGCTACACCTCCCTTGCCTTTGACGGTTGAGTGCTGCCACTTGGTTCCTGCCACATCTGGATCCAATTATTCCCAATGTATTTAAATTTTGTAGTTGAGTGACTGCAGTTCCCACTGTTAGATGGGACATGCAGAGAAGAGCAATTACAGGGCTCTTCAAAGATGCAGGTGCTGCCCTCAGAAATGTATTTCACAAGGCATTGGTCAAGGGTATATTTTCTGGACCCTCCCAGCTGGGATGAGTAGGTCTAAAGTGACTAATCCACTCCACCATCCCAATTTTCCTAAGCCATTGGATCCCTTACTCTACATTAAATCAAGGAAGATCAGGCATTTCGAGCTCACTCACAATGGGCCATCTTTTAATCCATAGTTTGGCTAATTAAGCAAATAAACTATTAGGACATTTTTTTTAAACTCCTTGAGCTGCAATATTAAATGCAGAATCCCTACTTAGTGGCCCAAATTAATAAGTTCTGCCTGATCCAATGTACATTGCTTCCACCATTATCCCACATCCTAAATATCCATTCCTATGCCTGTTCTCCAGATTTCTGCTTATATAAATCAGAAAACTCAAGCCGTTCTTTTTGAGTGGAGAATACATCCTCATGGGTCACACTCTGTACCTCACCTCTGGAGATCCAACAGGACTTTAGTCCAGTTATAGGTCTAAAAGCAAACAGCAATGTCTGGGTGGATCCTTGGAAGAATCAACATTATTTTGCCTGGCAACTGCCTCAGGAGAGGCCATCACTGATGCCTCAGGCAGCACAGGGTTTATCCCCTCGGTGGAAAGGTTGATGGCAGCATATATATATATATATATATATATATATGCATATATATACATATATATACACACATATATACATATATACATACATATATATATACACATATATACATATATATATATATAGAGAGAGAGAGAGAGAGCGAACTTTTATATATATTATATATATATAAAGGTTCACCAGAGTGAACCTTTTTATATACACTATATATATATATATATATATATATATATATATATATATATACTATTAGTTCCGTCCCCTCTAGAGAACTCTGTACCAGGAGTGGTTGTAAAGGAACATAATATTAAGTATGGAGTTCTTTTGTTGGTTTTTGGGTTTCTGTAGTTGGCTACTTAATATGACTAGATCCAAAAATGCTAAGGACTCTATAGTATGGAGAACACTTATCAGAGAGTTATGCAAAATGCATTTGACACTCCTGAATCACTGTTTGTGATGTGAGAGGCAAGGAGTTTAGTGACTCTATACATAGTACCTTTGACTATATGTGGAGAACCAAAGAACACAATGAAGGTTGTTGGTTGCTCCTAAGTTCACTGGACAAAGTCTTGAAAGAAAATGATGAGCTTAGGGATTCTAACTCCTAGCTTTAGAAGCAGATACTGAGCTTCAAATCTGCTAAGATTGCCCTTAGTGAGGATCTTATCTCCTGTAGAAAAAGAGCTGAGATTGTGGAAAAACAGGCACAAACTTTAATCATGCGAGTGGCTGACCTGCAGCAAAAGGTGCATGCAAAACCTGGCCAGCTGTCTACTGTTAAAGTGAGGGCATTGATCGGAAAAGAATGAAACACTACAACTTGGAATGGTGACATGTGAAAGGATCCTGATGAAGCTGGGGACACTGAGTTTGTAAACTCCGGTGAACCTTTTTTGCCAGAAGAAACAGCTTTCCTATCCCCAGTAGTGGCATCCTCCCCCTGACCTATGCTGCCATCAACCTTTCCACCTTTGTCTGAGGGGATAAACTCTGTGCTGACTGTGTCATCTGTGATGGCCTCCCCTGAGGCTTTTGCGAGGCATGTTTGTGTGTGTGTTTATATATATATATATATATATATATATATATATATATATATATGTGTGTGTGTGTGTGTGTGTGTGTGTGTGTGTGGATATATATATATGTGTGTATATATATATATACACATATATATATGTATATATATAGAGAGAGAGAGAGAGTGTGTGTGTGGGTGTATAGTGTGTATATATATATAGTGTGTATAAAAAGGTTCACTCTGGCAAACCTTTTTATATATATAGTGTATATAAAGGTTCTCTCTCTCTCTCTCTCTCTCTCTCTCTCTCTCTCTATATATATATATATATATATATATATATATATATATATATAGGGTAAAGTAATTCAAAAAACTACTGGAAAGGATTCATCATTTCTGATGCCATTAAAAACATTCTTCATTCATGGGAGCAGATAAAAATATCAAAGTGAATAAGAGTTTGATAGAAGTTGATCCTAACCCTCTTGGATGACTTGAGGGGTTCAAGAGTCCAGTAAATACCTGCAGATATGATGGTGATATAAAAATAACTGAATTTAGATGTGGAACCGGAAGATGTAAATATCTGCAATCTCATTTATAAAAGGTGAATGGATGAGGACTTGTTTCTTACAGATGAGCAAAGAAAGTGGTTTCTTGAGATGGAATCTACTCCTGATGAAGATATTGTGAAGATTATTGAAATGATGATAAAGGTTTTAGAAGAGTATATAAATGTAGTTGATAAAGCAGTGGCAAATTTTAAAGGACTGATATTTGGAAGTTCTACTGTGAGTAAAAAGCTATCAAAAGGCTTTACATGCTACAGGTAAATCTTCATGAAAAGAAGAGTCGATCTATATGACAAACTTTACCATTTTCTTATTTTTAGAAAATGCTACAGCCACACATCACTCTGATCAGACAGAAGCCATCAACAGAAAGGCAAGCGCATCGATCAGCAAAAGCATATTATAAATTGCTCAAAGTTCAGATGATTGTTACCTTTCTTTAGCAATAAATGATTTTTAAATTAACATATGTACATTTTGTAGACATAACAATATTCTTATTATATGCTCTGAGAATCCTTAAAATTTGTGTGACACTTTATTGTGTTAGCTGCTTTGTTGTAGTGGTCTGGAAGAAAATCCACAATATCTTCAAGGTATGTCTATAAACATTGGATTATTTAATTTTCAAATCATACTTATGCCAGTGATTTTACATGCATAACTTTATTTCTCAAAACAATCCACTTAATTAGGTGCTATCTTATGGTCTCCATGTCCAAAGTTAAATTCAATATAACATATCCAGCCATTTATATTTTTATAATTATTATAAAATGTACACTTTTATTTCACATGTATACAGTTTATCACTTTAACTTTATGAAAATAAGATAAAAAGTAAATAGAGACTACAGAGTGAAAGATCAGAAGAAACCACAAAAAATTTAATAATTTAATTACCAGAATCAATTACAGAGTAAGAATTGTTTATACTTTAATCAATTACAGAGTAAGAATTGTTTATACTTTATTTGCCTTGCATTGTAAATTTACAGAATAAAAGATAAGTGTAATTGTCACTTCTTCTTGAAGATATAGCCTCAAAGACTATGTTAGCAACATGCATATAAATAATTAGTAATTTAAACAGTTTATAATCTTGATAGAATTCACAAACTTGTTTGCTTTTCACAATTACCCACTATGAATGAGAGAGCAGGGAATTTCTTACAGTAATCAACTTAGCCCAAAGACAATATGATATATCTTCATTCTGACTTAATGAGACTATTGTTACATGCCTTCTATCGGATTTCTTGAGAGCCGGTGAAACCACGATCACTATCCCTAACACATTATTGGTATTATAAAATTTCTCTGTTGATAAATGCTTTCTAAGTGAAATTCTAGACTCACTGACCAAATAAAATAAGGCTGTATTTTAGCAGTCATTCATCTGTATATCCATCACTTAAATTTATGTCTGAGGTTGAAACTTTTTGAATTTTTTTCAACCAGACCATGGCAATGACCTTGAGCAGTAAATAACTTGATATGTAAATAACTCCCACATACTTAGTGTTCCAATAATGGAACCCTAGGCATAAATGGCCTAAACACACAGATAAGGAGGACATGCAGTATACCAGGTGCCAATGAGGTGGTGGAAACAAGCCACTATAAACATGCCCTGCTGCCAAGTAGTTTCTAATACTGATTGATTGACTGAAAAGTCAACATTTACCTTCAATACAACATAGTAAAGAATAGAGTCAATGTACAAAGTATTTTAGAAACACTAATTGGAAAGAAATCATGATTATATTTAATTTGGTAATGTTTTATAAAGTAGAATTGTGGAGAGAACATTTCTGGAAGAGATGATGAAACAAGGCATTGAATATAAAAATTATCTTTATTTCTGAAAATATGATACCTTTAAAATAGTTAACCCATAAGATGTTCATGGCATAATTGCTGTTTATGAGATTGGAAGGGTACGTTAGGTATTGACTATTCTGAAATGATTTAAATACCATTCATTTGAAAATCCAATTTCTTTCTAATAGCTTTTTGAGAGCATTTTTCACATCCTTGTTTCTGAAACTATATATTATTGGATTCAACATGGGAAATACCACAGTATAAAACACTGCCACCACCTTATCAGAGTCTAGGGAATAGCTGGTGGTGGGACGTAAGTACATAAACAGGAGCGTTCCATAGAATAAGGTGACTGCGATGAGGTGGGAAGCACAAGTGGAGAATGTTTTGCTTCTGCCACCTGAGGACGTGATGCTCAAAACAGTGGTGAGGATGCAGAAGTAAGAAATAAATACGACCACAAAAGTGCTGGTCTGGATGAAGCCACACAAAGCAAAGAGCAGAAGCCGGTTGATGTGAGTGTCTGCACATGATAAAGCCAGAAGAGGTGGGATATCACAGAAAAAATGGTTGACAATGTTGGAGCCACAAAATGGCAGCCTGAATGTGAGGCACACATGGACCAGTGATGTAGTACTTCCACTGAAATATGCCAACACAATGAAGCAGACACACACTCTTCTAGACATCAGTGTAGAATAGAGCAGTGGGTTACAGATGGCTACATAGCGGTCATAAGCCATTGCTGCCAAGATAAGGCACTCAGCATCGGCAAAAGAAGCAAAGAAAAACATTTGTAGTGCACATCCACAAGGAGAGATGCTTTTCTTGGAGGCTAAGAAGTTTGCCAGCATTTTAGGAGTGATTGCTGTAGAATAGCTGATGTCCAAGAAAGACAAGTTGCTAAGAAAATAATACATGGGGGTTTGAAGTCTTGAATAAATATTAACTAGAATTATTAACAGCATATTTCCCACCACAGTTAATGCATATGCTATAAGAAATACCAAGAACAGTGTGACTCTGAGAGGTAGATAATCCGTGAATCCAACAAATAAGAACTCACTTGGCATGGTGTAATTACTTTCCAACATCTTAGTTTTCTTGTTTTTCTCACTGGACATAGATAGCATCAGAAGACATGAGTTAACTTAAGGATGAACCAAAAGTACCTTTACTCTCTCTTCTAAGGAAGCAAACAGAAGGTCAAGAAATCACAGATATGGCATTTTTTTGTAACTTTTGATTTCATTTTTGTCAGTTGATTATAGGAAGTATAATAATTAGAGATCATCATTGATAGCAGAAAATGTTATTTAGATAGTGGTGTTTTATGATGTAGTACCTCTTTAAACGCAATGCACTTTATGTGATGATATTAGTTCTTTTCAAGCTGAAAGGGGTGAATGTAGCTTATGTAATGAGACCTAGAAGAATAATGAGAGTTGACAAAATCTCTAGAGGCAAAGTTCTCTTTTTGCAATGCTAACATTACATTCCTCTAAATAAAGGAGAGTTGAGAAAAAATATGAGAAAATGTCCACATTTAAACTATGTAATTCCACAGAAGAATATCTGTGATGTTGAGAGGTTACTTAACATAGTAGTAGTAGTTAGTAGTTAAGAGCATGGCAGTAATGCAAGAGATGGCTGGATTTACAACTTGGCTTTGCTATTTACTATTTGTGTGAACTTGGTATAGTTATTTGACTTTCTGTGATAGTTAAGATGAAAAAACAAATATTCTTAGTAAGCATATATCTGTAAATCACATACACATACAAGCCACTCTATGAGCAATGATTAAATAAAATTTATTAAAAATTAATATTGACTCCATTTTAAGTCTGTTGTATTTTTTGTCTGAACACTATGAAATATCCAGATTATTCTCAATATTCATCTTGTCTTTGCCATCATAGATGTATTATTTGTTTTCTCTTGTAAAAATAAGTCATGTGTGTGTGTGTGTGTGTGTGTGTGTGTGTGTGTGTGTGTGCGCCATACGCAAATGTACTGCTTGGCAGAAGTAAATCTTTTATTCAGGCCCTATCATTGTTGGTTTATTTTTCAAGGTTTAGTTTACTTTCTTATCCCTGAAGTAAGCACTGTTTGGTGTGAGGTTCCAGAAACATTAATGTGTTTTGAAGGGCTATATGTGGATTGGACTTCTAAACTGGATCTGTAAGGACAAACATTGTATGGAAAAATTTTAAAAAATCAAGAACAAAAAAGGTTGATATTACTGTAAATAAAATACAATGCTAATGGAATATTCTGCAGGAAGTTAGATCATTTGGAAATGAGAAGTGTCTACAGTGAATAACGTAAGGAGTAACAAAGGGAAATTATGAGATCTGTTGTCTCTATCCTGCCTGATAACATAAGAACCTCCTCTTTCCAGCCAAATGGCCTGAAATCTTCTAAATGTCTTGAAAAGAGAAGTCAGCCTTCTTTGTGAACTAATTTTTTTAAAGAGCAAATAACTTGACAGGGTAAGGATGCAATGTGTGTACCTAAAGCTACAGTGAAGACATTCCAACTCTTAAAATACTAGGAAAATGTAAAAATATCATTTCCAAACTTTATATAACATTCAAATCCTCACTTTTGGATTTAAATTTTATCTATTATTCCCAAAATAATGATATTGACTGAAGAATCAATCGAGGAAGCCATTAAATGAGAGAAAAGACCAAGGAGATACTGACATAATCTTGAATGGAAAATGGTCTTTACCAGAAATATATAAAGGTAGAACCTAACAATCACCTGATAAATATGACAATATTTAATTAGATATATAGATATTCAGACCTACATGTCAAGTATACTTGTTAAAAAATGCAAATGAATAACTTGGGTACCATCTGTGGTCTTTCTATGGTCTCTAAGTTTTTCGCTTCAAAACAAAATCAAGGAATGTTATTCTGTGTAGTGGAATATTAAGCTATGCTTCTTGCATTTGGAAGACATTTGCACAAAATCTCCCATTTGCAAAAAGCCATTAGTGACTGTGTGTTGCTTTTAGTCTCTCACTTCACTCCATGAACTTACCATATATCCTACAATGTTCATGGATAAACATTTCTCAGTGTATTTGGTTTGATAGGAGAAGTTAGAATTTAGTAAGAGATGGTGGAAGTTGGAAGATGTATTAGAAATAAATATTGGTAGCATTTCAGCCACCATACCCTATTATCTTGAAATATGGTCAAATTCTAAACTGTGTCACATCAACAGCTTTGTTTAGACTGTTCCTTTTTGTCTCAGTAGGGACCAGTATAACAGGGTAAACATTTCAGAAAGACAGACTTAGACCCAACATATTACACAAAAGTCTTAGAAGATTCTCACAGTACAAACTATGCTATTCAGGAAGGATGAATTTGCCTTTTCTCAGAAGTCAACACGATATGAAACGCTTATTTATTAGGGATAGGGTAAAGAAGATTCCTAGAGAATCAACCAGAATAAAAATACTTCTGTGAAGTCATTTTTTTCTAACTTCTAACTAAAAGTTTAATATTAAATAACCACAAAATACCAAAGTATACCAATTTAGGGTATTCTTTGTCAAAAACTCCCAAAGATTATATCTAGTGAGATATCACGATCAGCATGAACCTTTGATTACAAGAGTAACAATCCAGACTGAGACTTTCAGCTCATCATATTTCCATGCTTATCTGGCTTGGATTTGGTATTTCTGGTGTAAAACAGGCCACAGTATGGAAGAATAGGAAGAAAGTAAAATTAAGAGTCTGGAGAATTGACTAATTCTTATTATACTACTACAAATTATTTCATCAGTGTGCCATCATTTCCTCATTTATAAAATTATACCTACTCTATTAAATCTTACCTCCACTATTTATTATATAGGCAAATGAGGCTGGGCATGTTGGCTCACTTCTGTAAGCCCAGCACTTTGGGAGCCCAAGGTGGTCAGATCACTTGAGGTCTGGAATTTGAGACCAACCTGGCCAACATGGTGAAGCCTTGTCTCTAATAAAAATATAAAAATCAGCTGGACTTGGTGGTGCATGCCTCAGAAGACTGAGGCAGGAGAATCACTTGAATCTGGGAGGTGGAGGTTGCCGTGAGTCAAGATCACACCACTGCACTCCAGCCTGGGCAAGACAATAAGACTCCATCATAAAAAAAATCTGTAACTGCTAAGAAAATGCTTATATTTGTTTAGAATCATTTTATTTAAATTGTTTAAATCAGGTATTTTTGTCAAACACATTTTATTTTTTCATTGGAAACAACATACAAGTGAATAGACAAACAAAAATTAACAACTACCACCAAAAATAAAAACAGAAAAAAATCACCAATCAGAAATAAAGTCTAAACACCACCACAACAGCAGCAACTACACAAAGTTAACAACAACAAAGGCAAATGTTAACTTTTCCTTTGCCTGGATAGTTTTCATTTGGGTTTTCTATGAACTACAACTCTGGACTATTCTCATACAGTACCTAGTCATCTCCATTGATTACTGACGCTGCCGCTTCTGCTTCTGATGGTGATGATGATGATGATCATGATAAAAAAAAAATTGCTAAAATTTTATGGAGAGTAGCCAAGATATTTGCTAAGCATTTGGCACGTATTACTTTCTTTAAGACACATTACTATCCTTTGAAGTACACATTATTATTTCTGTTTTTTTACAGATGATGAAACTAAAACATAGACATATAATTAACTAGCACAAGTTCATATAGAGAGTCAGATTTCAGTTCTTTCTTCTCAATCAAAATACTGTGCCCCCTCTGATGATAAAGTGCTTCCCACTGCTTTAAAAATTTTATGATAGGTCATTTAATTATAAAATATTAGTGCCAGAAAAAAACCGTAGCAACTTTCTTTTTTCTCTTTTGTTTTCTTTTTAATTAATTAATTTTTTTTTTTTTTTGAGGTGGAGTCTCACTCTGTTCCCCAGGCTAGAGTGCAATGGTACAATCTCGGCCTACTGCAACCTCTGCCTCCCAGATTCGAGTGATTTTCCTGCCTCAGTCTCCCAAGTAGTTGGGATTGCAGGCACCCACCACCATGCCAGCTAATTTTTGTATTTTTAGTAGAGACAAGGTTTCGCCATGTTGGTCAGGATGGTCTCAAAATCCTGACCTCAGGTGATCCACCCACCTCAGCCTCCCAAACTATTGGAATTACAGGCGTAAGCCACTGCGCCCAGTCAACCCTGGCAGTTTTCTAATCCACACTCTTACATTTCCAATGGGATGGCTACATCAAATTCACAGGCTCATCCAAGCAAGTGACATTTCAATTAATGATTTTAATGAGTTTATATATTACATCCAAAACAAGTTATGAGATCAAAGTCTATTTTTCTTCCTTGAGTCCCATGACACCTACAAAACTATTTAAAGGAGTTTTGTAGTCAATTGTCCGTTGAGATACCGAGCATCTCAGGACAACTTCCCTTTTCATAAAGGATTTATCTCACACTGCTCTGAACTAAAATCAGAAAAATCTAAAATGAGTTGGACCCCATTGGATCTTAAGGAAATCTCATCTGGCGAACCTATTTCTAAAAGACGTCTATTAATAAATTTTATTTGCCATTCTCTTTAAAGAATATATGCAGATAGCAGAAATATTAGTGTTGGTTACACTCAATCTATTCTCTTTCCTTTACAAATAGCATTGTGCTGTGCTTAAGCACACGTGAATTGGAGTTAGGCAAATGAGTATAACTTCAGGTCTAAACATAATTTTCTAGAAGTCATTGAACTTCTCTACGCCTAAATTATTTGTTGTATTTAATTAGTATAATAATATAACAATGAAATCAAGATTGAACTAGGTAGCTTATTATAGCATACTTAATAGAAGTTGCTATGTTATAGATGCACCAAAATGTCTGTTATTATATACTGTAATTATTACTATTAATGCCATTATGATTATTTAGCAATTTAATATCTGACTTTGAAATGACAAATTCTCCAAATGCAAACAATTAACCATACTGTAGGTGATTATGTAGTATGTTCTTATACAGTCTGAAGTTTTGGCCAAGCCTGGTGGCTCATGCTTATAAATCCCAGCACTTGGGAGGCCGAGGCAGGCAGATCACGAGATAAAGAGATCGAGACCAGCCTGGCCAACATGGTGAAACCTCATCTCTACTAAAAGTACAAAAATTAGCTGGACGTGGTGGTGCACGCCTGTAGTCCTAGCTACTCAGGAGGTTGAGGCAGGAGAATCACTTGAATCCAAGAGGCGGAGGTTGCAGTGAGCTAAGATCAAGCCACTGCATTCCAGCCTTGACACAGAATAAAACTCCATCTCAAACAAACAAAATCCCTGAGGTTTAGCATCCTGCTACAGAATAATATTATAAGATTGTTTTTCCCCAAATTCGTAAACAGGGATAGTCAGTTTCTTTCTCACGGCAATCAGGTACAGAACAAATTGGGCAGTGATTTTTTTTTTCTTTTTTCTTTTTTAATTTTATTTTATTTTATTTTTTATTTTTTTGCCAATTGCCATGAATAAGGTAAGCTTAGGTCTATTCCAGTACCATCCTCTGCCCACTCTCTTAGCCCACATACATACACAAACTGAAATACACACACACATACCCAGAAATAGCAGAGATACATTTTATGTGAGGTAAATTCATGATCTTTGCTACATTCACAACAAACGTTTTGTTGATGCTTTAGGGAAAAAAAACCTTACCTCATCACCATCAAGAACTTTGAATTGTAGAACTTATTTTGCACAATGGGCTATCAACGTTTTTCTCTAGATTTTAGAAATAAGTCTTATAAGAAATGAGTATATATATTCTAGTCTGTGACAAGTGGGACAGTATCCCAAGATAATTTCCAGTCCCAGTAGGGCTTCTGATAGTTAATTACTCTTATCCTAGTGGCATAAGTATACGGCTTAGCTGATTTCTTTTAAATGAAAAAAGGTAAAGGATAATAACACAATTGACTATAATGTAACCAGTCATAACATAACATGTCTTCATCATTGAGAGAGGTTTGACTAAAGCAACAGTCTTTTAGTTCTACCAGCAAAAAATATATATTTATCCTGTAAATACTTCTATTAGTTCTCATTATGAATTCAGAGACTTAATGATACTTGGAAGTATTTAGTTACATGATGGAATTCTAAAGTACAAGCTCAATATCTTGAGAAGAATCTCAAGTACTCTAATTTTTGCTTGCTTTTCCATTGTTGGAGTGACTAGAAAGAAATATACCCTGAATGTTAAGCTATAGGAATAAACACTGGTGATTCAGACAACCTAGATTTGAATGGTAGTTGTGCAACTTCATGGCTATGGGACCTTGAACTACTTACTTAATCTGATGTTTATTAATTTTTAAATTGTGAATAATAATTGCAAACATCAAATTCTTATCAAGATTGAGATAACTCAATATCACTTGTTCAGCAGATGGTACTTGTTCCATGACTCTTAGTTTTCTCTAACAGTTACAGCAGTATTTGCAAAAGTATTTCTTAATACTTTATAACACTTCTCTAGATTGTAACATTCTTTAAATGATTGACAATGGCATAGTCTACACCTTATGATTCTTAAGATAGATTATCAGACTAGAGAGTGGATAAATACAGAATCTGACCTGGCCTCTTTTTTTTTTTTTTGAAACATAGTCTCATTCTGAATTTTCTATACCTGGCAGAAAAATTGAAATCAGTTTTGTGGCTTATAGAAGGGCTTTTTATTTAATAAGTGGACCTAGGTTAGAAATAGGTTTAAACAAAGTTGTCAACCTTTAAGAGCATCCAGTAAATGGTTCAAAAGTGCACTCATTTATACAGAAGAGGAATGTTATCTCTAAAACTGAAAGCAGCTTATTCATAGGTTGTGTCTTTTACGTGGTAGGAAACATAAGGTTTAGAAAAAGATGCAATCAAGCAAGAAAAAGAAATAAACGGTATTCAACTAGGAAAAGAGAAAGTCAAATTATCGCTATTTGCAGATGACAGGATTGTATATTTAGAAGACCCCATTGTCTCAGCCCAAAATCTCTTTAAGATGATAAGCAACTTCAGCAAAGTCTCAGGATACAAAATCAATGTGCAAAAATCACAAGTATTCCTATATACCAATAACAAACAGAGAGCCAAATACTGAGCAAACTCCAATTCACAATTGCTACAAAGAGAATAAAATACCTAGGAATACAACTAACAAAGGAAGTGAAGGACCTCTTCAAGGTAAGCTACAAACCACTGCTCAAGGAAATAAGAGAGGACACAAAGAGGCTCATGGTTAGGAAGAATCAATATCATGAAAATGACCATACTGCCCAAAGTAATTTATAGATTCAAGGCTATCCCCATCAAGCTACCATTGACCTTCTTCACAGAACTGGAAAAAACCACCTTAATTCGTATGGAACCAAAAAAGAGCCCGCATAGCCAAGACAATCCTAGGCAAAAAGAACACGGCTGGAGGCATCACACTACCTGCTTTCAAACTACTACAAGGCTACATTAATCAAAACAGCATGGTACTCATACCAAAACAGAGATATAGACCAATAGAACAGAACAGAGGCCTCTGAAAAAAATGCCATACATCTACAACCATCTGCTCTTTGACAAACCTGAAAAAACAAGCAATGGGGAAAGAATTCCCTGTTTAATAAATGGTGTCGGAAAAACTGGCTAAACGTGCAGAAAGCTGAAACTGGACCCATTCCTTACACCTTATACAAAAACTAACTCCAGATGGATTAAGGATTTAAACATAAAACCTAACACCATAAAAACCCTAGAAGAAAACCTAGGCAATACCATTGAGGACATAGGCATACACAAGGACTTTATGACTAAAACACCAAAAGCAATGGCAATAAAAGCCGAAACAGACAAATGGGATCTAATTAAACTTCAGAGCTTCTGCACAGCAAAGGAAACAATTATTAGAGTAAACCAGCAACCAACAGAATGGGAAAAAATTTTTGCAAGCTACCTATCTGACAAAGGGCTAATATCCAGAATCTACAAATAACTAAAACAAATTTACCAGAAAAAAACAAACAACCCCATCAAAAAATGGGTGATGGATATGAACAGGCACTTTTCAAAATACATTTATGCAGCCAACAAACATATGAAAAAATGCTCATCATCAATGGTCATTAGAGAAATGCAAATCAAAACCACATTGAGATGTCATTTCATGCCAGTTAGAATAGCAATCATTAAAAAATGTGGAGACAACAGATGCTGGAGAAGATGTGGAGAAATAGGAACACTTTTACACTGTTGGTGGGAGTATAAATTAGTTCAACCACTGTGGAAGATAGTGTGGCGATTCCTCAAGGATCTAGAAATAGAAATACCATTTGAGCCAGCAATCCCATTACTGGGTGTATAACTAAAGGATTATAAAGTGTTCTCTTATAAAGACACATGCACGTGTATGTTCATTGCAGCACTGTTTGCAATAGCAAAGACTTAGAACAAACCCAAATGCCCATCAATGATAGACTGGATAAAGAAAATGTGGCACATATACACCATGCAATACTGTGCAGCCATAAAAAAGGACAAGTTCATGTCCTTTGCAGGGACATGAATAAATCTGGAAACCATCATTCTCAGCAGACTGACACAAGAACAGAAAACCAAACACTGCATGTTCTCACTCATAAGTGAGTGTTGAATAATGAGAACAAATGGGCACAGGGAAGGGAGCATCACACACTGGGGTCTGTTGTGGGGTGGGGGGCTAGGGGAGCAATATCAGGTGGTGGGGAGGTTGGGGAGGGATAACATTAGGAGAAATACCTAATGTAGGTGATGGGGTGATGGAGGCAGCAAACCATCATGCCATGTGTATACCTATGATACCTATGTAACAATCCTGTAGGATCTGTACATGTACCCCAGAACTTAAAATATAATTAAAAAAAAAAGAAAGAAAAAGATGCTTCCATGTAAGGAATCACAATAAGCCCCCAGATGACTGGACCTACAGGAACAAGGATTCTAAATTGCTGATATTTCCAGTTTTCCATATTATGTTCTGTCTTCAATATGGTAGATAATTGTATTCTTTAATGGGATAATGAAAGACAATTTGATTTTTTTTCAGAGCTGGAAATTTACAAATTTAGAGACCAACATTGATATTTTTTGTTTCTCCTGCTAAGAAAAAGTAAAATAATTGAGAAAGTTTGCTTTTCTTTTGCGGATTATGGAGGGGGAGGAAATACTATACAGATTAAAAGCTACAAATACTACAAGAAAATACTATACAGATTAAAAGCTATGGTACCATGAGTGGTACTGTAAGGGAACCACCAGAGCCAAATTATAACTTAGAAACTTTGTCATCTATATATTTTTGAATATTGCTATTGTACAGTAAAAGATAAACTCAACTATCTGAAGTCTTCAGAACTGGTCCAGACAACCTCTGAAACTTGGGAATGTCCTGTCTGAGAAGGGTGTTTTTATATACTTTGCCCCAGTTTACACTGATGGTATTATTTATTCCGAATGCCTGTTTTTGTGTACCTGAGGCTTTTGGGTTATGCTTCATTAGTTTGGGCCATTAAAGACTACATATCTAAAATCAGGTAAGGGGGTTCTCCATGCCTATGTGACTGACCCTCAATAAAACCGTGGACACAAAGACTTGGTAAGCTTCTCTGATTGGCAATATTCCATACTTGTTATCAGACAATACTTCTTGAAGAATTAAGTGTTGCCTGTGTGATTCTACTTGACAAGTGGAAGCTCATACTTGGTTCTCCTGGAACCTGACCTATACATTCTTTTCCTTCTAGAATTTAATCTGTATATTTTTGCAACAGGTTCACTGTATACTGGTTACCTACTTCTCTGTGTCCAGTGAGACAGAACACCCATACAAACAAGTAACATGAAGCAGGCAGCAAAGGACAACAGAAGCCTAGGATTTATTGAAAGCTGGGCTTCCAAAGTTCAGGAAAGATGCCCAGAGTGAATGGCATCTCATTTGCATATGCCTCACTTGCACTGCAGCTGAGGGGACCCAGAAAGCAGCCTGTTCTGGTTTTGTACCCTGGGGTTGCAAGAATTGCTGGGCCAAAGCCTTGAAGGACGACCCATTTCTAAGGTGAAGGAGGCATTGGCCAGAACAACACAGGCTCTGTTCCAGCTGCCTCCCCTGTCTCAGAATTTTGTATTTCCAGCAGATTCTAGAGTTATTTTTGTGAATTACACATGAAGAAGGAGGGTCAACTGGATTGCTCAAAGGCTACCTTGAAAACTTTCCTGCAATCTTGAGTTATAATAAACTATAAGCATAAGCATAATAGCTTGTATGAGTTCTGTGAGTTCTTTTAGTGAATCATTGAAACTGACGATAGTCTTTGGGACCTCTGATACAAGTACTAAGTTCTAAAAATGTCCTCAAGTGTTTTTTTTTAAATAAGATTTCAACCTTCTTTATTTTTATGTAAAATATATAAAAATCTATGAGATAGTTATAAAATATTTTACTATAAAATATGTAAACATTTAGTTTATCTAAAAATGTCGATATAAATCAGAAAGCAAAAGAAATACTTATAAACTCACCACTGAAATTAAGTAAAAAGCAAAGAATCCTAAATATTGCCCAAACTGGAAATTCTCTATGATCATCCTCATTATCTTGCTTCTCTGACAGGGGCAGCTACTTTTATGCATTATTACCTGGATTTCACTTTTAAGAATAATTTCAGCTATAGTCCTAAAACTATTCTTTTAATAAATCAACTTTTTAAAATTTTTGAACATTATAAATGTGATATCATGTTTTTCATCTATAGTGCTTATGTTTTTCTTTAATATTGTGTTTCTGGCTGGGTGCTGTGGCTCATGCCTGTCTCTACTAAAAATGCAAAAATTAGCTGAGTGTTGTGGTGGGCACCTGTAATCTCAGCCACTTGGGAGACTGAGGCAGGAGAATGGTTTGAACTTGAAAGGCAGAGGTTGCAACGAGCCTAGATTGTGCCACTGCACTCCAGCCTGGGTGACAGAGCAAGACTCCGTCTCCTCCCACCCCAATATTTACATATATATGTATATGTGTGTGTGTGTGTGTGTGTGTGTGTGTGTGTGTGTGTATGGTTTCTCTCATTCTTCCATGTTCATACATATTTCTTCACTCTGTAATTTCACAATTTGTAGTATTCTTTTCCTTTACTGTATCATAATTAAATTGCTTATTACCTAATTTTATAACCAATGCAACTATGAATGTTATTTTACATGTACAAGAGTCTGCATTGATTTCATATAGGGTATACATAGTCAGACTTTAAAATATAGCAAAGTATTTTCTAAATTTCTTGTTCATATCTATACTCTCAACAACAGAACATAACACTTCAGGTTACTTACGCTTGCTAATACTTTTTATTCTCTGAAATTTAACATTTTCTGCCAATATAATAGGAGTGGCAGATATTTTTAATCTTAGCTTACCTGAAATAATTTGTTGTGTATTATATGAGGTAGGGATCTTAGATAGGATTTTTTTGTGGTTATTAAAAAATGTATGGTCTCCTTATATCTTCAGTGATGCTCTATGATGTATTAAATTTTTATTTTTGTGTGGGTCTGGTTCTGTGCTTCCTATTGTGATCACCTGCCAGTATTCGATTTTCATCGTTGCTACGCTTTCCTTGCTATTACAGCATTGATATAGGCTTACTTGATACTTCTTCAAGAATGTCTTGGCCCTTTTTGTTCTGAGTTATTACTTTAAAAACTTATAACCAGCTTGTCACATTAATTGAGAATATTATTAAAATATTGTTTGGAATTATATTTACAAACCAATATTGTAAAAAGTATATTTTTGTAAGAATCATCCTCATAAACATGTAGTCACTGATTGTTTACATTATTGATGATCTTTTAATCATATTTTATAATTGTCTCCATAAAAGTTTAGAGTATCTGCTGTTAATTATATTTCCTAAGGGCATTACATGCTATAAAAGTTTTCCTTTAAAAATTAATGTTAAATAATTTCTGCCACGGCAAGGTAATACAACTAACCTCCAGATACTGATTCTATATTCAGCAACCCAATCTCTTTTATTAATTCACATAGTATGTCATTTTATCCCCTTGCATGAGTCTATTTCTTAGACATCTTTTAAAGTTTTGTGTTCATTTGGTTTTGTTTTTCCTCAGCCTCCAATAAATTATTACCTTGTTACTTACAATTGGAGATATTGAACAGTGTTGTCATTAATTTTAAAGTGAATACCATTTAACTTCTATTTATCAGCCTTGATCACAAAATGTACATTCATTTTTAAATTCTAATTGAAGTTGTGACTGAGCCTTTCAATGTCCTGAACCATTATTGGCATAAAGAAAGATAGAAAAATCCCATTTGTAATCATAAGTTATTTAAAACAAAAGTTCAAGCAACTAAAATAGTAAAATTTTAGCCATTAAATTGAATGCACAAGAAGACCATGGCTTTAAAGGTTTTCCACTATTATTGAAAGCATTGTCATTTCAATATTTTATCTGGAAATTTGCAGTGTTAATTCTGTCACCTTTTGAGACAGATTAACCATTCAAAGTGAATGCCCAGTAAACCTCATTATTAATAATATTTGAGTCATTTTAGCTTGAATTCGAAGAATATATAGAGCAATTATTATTATTATTTTGTTTATTTATTTATTTATTTATTTAGATGGAGTCTCTCACTCTGTGGCCCAGGATGGAGTGCAGTGGCACCACCTCAGCTCACTGCAACCCCTGCCTCCCAGGTTCAAGCAATTCCCTGCATCAGCCTCCTGAGTAGCTGGGACTACAGGTGTCTGCCGCCACGCCAGGCTAATATTTGTATTTTTAGTAGGGACGGGGTTCCACCATGTTGGCCAGGATAGGTTTGATCTGCTGACCTCGTGATCCACACGTCTCTTTCTCCCAAAGTACTGGGATTACAGGTGTGAGCCATGGCGCCCACCATGAGGAATTATTATTGAAAGGATAAATATAAGCAATGATTATCCTTAGAGAAAACTGAACATACGGTAAAGAAATTAAGACTCTTCTGGAACTTTCTTTACTTTAACAAATCCCTTTGAAAATTATGAATTATTTCATTTTGCATTGGGGAAAATATAGAGTTCAGTATCAGAATGTTTTTTTGACTATGTATGCTATTTTTATTCGGTCTCAAGGGAAATCAACAGATATTCCAATTATTTAATGGATCACATCTTTTCTATTCTTTTCTATTTAAAAACCCACATGCATATTTCAACAACAAAATGACCAAAAGACCAAGTTTTCTTCATTCTTCATTGCAATTTATTATATGCATTTGTCTTAGTAACACAAAGAAGCTTATTAGAGTAAAACATTAGAATCCTGAAGTCAATCCTTACATAAATGACTTCCACAAACATGCTTCCATTATCAGAAGTAATAAAATATGAATATAATTATTTATAAAACTGACTTTATTAAATATTTTTGAAAATTTTAAATGAGTTAAATCTATTAATTTTTTATTCATTACTGTATTCAAAAATATTTATTGAATGACTGCTATGTGGCAGACACTAATTAGCCTACTCAATAACTGCAAAGATGTGTGCTCTAAAATAGTTTATTAGAAAGGTAAAAGAGAGAAAGATGTAATAACTGGAAATCATAGATTCTACTGTTGTATCCTGTGAAGATAATTAAATAGGTTTTTGTAATTAAGGGCTTCACTCAATCTTTGATTTTGAGATTTTGTTTTGTTTTGTTTAATTTTAGCTATATAAAGCACAACAATCTTATAGAATAAAATCAAGATGTGGAAATATAAGTCAACAAAATAGTGTCATTTTTTTCATGTAACTCAATGACTACCAAAGATATTTACTTTCTTTGAAAAGTAACTATTCAAATTTTTTCTTACACTTTTTCTCTTTCTTCCTTGTCTTATTCCTATTCTTATTCTTACCTTCTTGTTCTTCTTCTCCTTCTTTTCTTCTTGCTGGTAGTTGAGTAAGTGACATATGAAAATCTAGAACTTACTCAACATTTTATAAACTGCAATGTTCTCCTGGTCAGTACACAACTTAAACCTAGTCAAGAGACTACAAGTGTAAAAACGCTAATCTCTTATGCACCTTTCCTGAAAGTAATACCTTTATTACCTCATGAGATAATTAGAAGGAAACAATTATCTTGAATTTTAGCTTGAATTCCAAGAATATGTAGAGCCATCATTATTATTATTATTTTATTTGTTTGTTTATTTTTTTGAGATGGAGTCTCACTCTGTGGACCAGGATGGAGTGTAGTAGTGCGATCTCAGCTCACTGCAAACTCTGCCTCCCAGGTTTAAGCAATTTACCTGTTTAAAGATTCCCATTGGTCATTAAAGCCTTTGTAATTTGTTAGAAAATACAATTACATATATTGCTATGGCATCAGGTTCAAAGACTATACACTTATATGTCTTAAAAATAAACTGAATGTTTAATTCATTCAAGACTTCCTTTATAAAAGGTTCTTTTATATTAATATAAAATTATATATATATATATATATAATCCAGATAGCAGTCAAAGAATAATAAGACAAATCATTTTTTAAGTTTTTGAGTTTGGAAGTAATGTTACCTAATTGAGATGCAATGGTATTATTTGTGGGTACATTCTTTAATCGACGGTAAGGTGTAAAATTAGGTGTCAAATGTTATAAGAAAATTATAATCAGATTACTACATTTCTGTGTGTTAACAAAGGAATTTCTGTGTATCTGGCATTATTTGCATGTGTATCATTTAGTATAATTTGTTTTAGAATGTTAAGAGTCTTGCTACCCCCTCTTCATATACATAATAATTTGATTTAAACTTGAAATTCTAATGCCTCAGCCTCCTGAGTACCTGAGATTACAGGCATGTGCCACCAGGCTCCACTAACTTTTTTTGTATTTTTAGTAGAGACAGAGTTTCGCCATGTTGGCCAGGCTGCTCTGAAACTCCTGACATCAACTAATCCGCCTGCCTTGGCCTCCCAAAATGTTGAGATTACAGGCGTGAGCCACCACCCCCAGCCTGTGTTTAATTTTCTTTTGAGACTTAAGTCCCTGCCTTTAGAGAATTGACTCCTCAATTAACCCTTGTTATCTAGTCCCCATGATCACCCAGTCTGCTTGAAGGAAAACCAAATAAAAATGCAGGTTCATATATTTAATCAGAAAGTTAAATCTTAAAATCTTTCCAGTGGATAATTCAACTTTACACTGCATTTGGAAAGTAGTTTCTTTTTTTATGTTTTTACCCTACAAGTGAGAATCTCGCCTAAAAAAGAAAATAATAGACTTCTTTGGTAAAACTCCACATGGGAAGGAAGTTATAAAGATTTTTTTTGCTGTTTTTCACTTCAGTGGACAGGTACCTTTTCTGCTACATAGGATTAATTTGATAATGTACTTTGTAACTAAAATAAGTGTTCAGATTACTTTAAAACATTAAATAGCATTCTTAAGGATATAACAGATGTCAAAATATTTGTTACTTGAAATGATTACTATTATTGCAGAGGGGAGTCAGGTATGAATTTTAGAGTTAAATGTGTAGGGTGGATTTGAGGGCAAGAGAAAAATGTATTTGAGTGAAACCCACATACCTTCCTAGAAAATAGTAGTGATTTTAGCAGTAATGTGTCACATTTGAATGAGGGTTGGTATAGAAAAAATAGTACAATGTTTGCCTGTTTACAGAAAGTGAAGAATGTGAACTTAGACTGGAAATTTGAAAGACCTACAACCCATATTCAATGGGGACAGTTTTTTATTAAATTCACATGCTGATCCATTTGACTTCTAATCATTCTTCAGTCACTCTGATTACTATGCCATATTATGCTAGATTATTTCCATATGTGAATATCCTTATTAACATTTCGATTTTTTTATATAAACTTTCAAAGGGAGAAACATTTTCATCTCATACAAAGTTTACACAAAATATATTTCTAATAAATGAGCAAAAAAAATTATACCTCAGTGACTCAGTTCATCCTATTGTGATTAGCAGACACAGTTACCCTGTTGGCTGTTTCTTGGAATTAGCTTGATAGTGGACCTTGTAGTATAACAATCATTTGGTTCACTTTTAAAACATTGCTAAATCATTTTTAAGGATATGATAGATGTCAAAATATTGAGTATTTGAAATGGTCACTGTTTTTGCTGCTTAGGGCTACACATAAGCCATTCTCAGGAGGTGAAATATGAACTCTGGAGTTGAAGAATGGACAGAGTGGTTTTCAGAAAAGAAAAAAGTACTCGAGTTAAATTCGCATACCTGCTCTGAGAATGAGAGAAATTTTAGTAAGAATATTTTTATCCTTTTACATTCTGGATGTGGGCTAGTATAGAAACAATAGAACAAAGTATTTGCATTTGCATAAATTGTGTATGTGGACTTGAGCCAGTGATTTCAGATGCCTACAACTCCAATTCAATACAATCAATTGTTTATTACATGCAAATGATTATCCATGGGTCCTCTAATGTTTCTCTTACTTCAGTAATTCCAGTCATGATGACATATTATCCCAGGTTTTTGTTTATTTCTTTGCCATATGTGACTGTCCAATTAACACTTTTTTTTTGTAAACTTTTAGAGAGTAAAATATTTACAACTAATACGAAGATTACACAAAATATATTTTCATAAATGTCTAAAGAAAATTATACCTCACCGACTGAGTTCATCCTATTGGGATTAACAGACAAACTGGAGCTACAGATTATCCTCTTTCTGTTTTTTCTTGTGATTTACACACAGTATTGGGGAATATCGGGATGATCCTCTTAATGAGGATCGACTCCCGACTTCACACACCCATGTATTTCTTCCTGGCTAACCTGTCCTTTGTGGATGTTTGTTACTCAACCACCATCACCCCAAAGATGCTGGCAGATTTATTATCAGTGAAGAAAACCATCTCTTTTGCTGGCTGCTTCCTACAGATGTACTTCTTTATCGCCCTGGCGACAACCGAATGCATCCTCTTTGAGTTAATGGCCTATGATCGGTATGTGGCCATATGTCACCCACTGCTTTACTCTTTGATAATGTCCAGGACAGTCTGCCTTAAAATGGCAGCTGGGGCTTTTGCTGCAGGGTTGCTGAACTCCATGGTCAACACTGGCTATATCAGCAGCTTGCCATTCTGTGGCTCCAATGTCATCCATCACTTCTTCTGTGACAGTCCCCCACTTTTCAAACTCTCTTGTTCTGACACACACTTGAAGGAAAGCATCTTTTCCACTTTTGCTGGCGTGAATATGGTCGGGGCTCTGGTTGTCATCCTCACCTCCTACTCCTATGTTCTCTTCTCCATTTTTTCTATGCATTCAGGGGAGGGGAGGCACAGGGCTTTCTCTACATGTGCCTCTCACCTGACAGCCATAATTCTGTTCTATGCCACCTCCATCTACACTTACCTGAGACCTAGTTCCAGCTACTCTCTGAATCAGGACAAAGTGGCTTCTGTGTTCTACACAGTGGTGATCCCCATGTTGAATCCTCTGATCTACAGCCTCAGGAATAAGGAAGTAAAGAAGGCTTTAGCGAATGTCATTACCAGGAAAAGGATCCCTTCATTTCTGTAATTGTTTGACTAAAAATCTGAACTAAAGAGCATATTTTAGTTACTTTCAAAGTCTAGTTCATGCCTACATTTTATTAGAATATTTTCTTAGTAAACACATTCTGTTAACACTTAAGTATTTGTATCCAGTTAAGGATAAAGTAAATTACCAAACTGACACAAGACCATGGCATGTTGACTTTACTATTATTCTGTATATCTTTAACAGGTTTGCCAAAATAATATTTTTAGTGAAATCTTATCCATATCCAGAAAAACAAATAGATTCTATATTTGCAGACCAAAGCCACAATGATACATGAAACTGGACATATGAAATAATTTCTATTATCCATTCATGTTTGTCTCACACATTATTTTTCATCATTATGATTTTTAAGGGATTGTTAAACATCACATAGGTGAGAAATGCTATAAGTTTAGTATACATTTCTCCTATTTATTTACTGAACTAGTTCTTGTAGGAATAAAATGAAATTTCAGGACTCTAGTTAAATAGGAATTTTAAACTCTTCAGATTGTACCTCCCCTTATCTCTCACACAAACACACACACACATGCATGTGTGTATTTAAAGAATGTGAGAATTTGTGCAACAATATGCTATGAAGAAACTCTCATTAGTATGCATCAATTCTCCTTCCTATTCTCTTTCCAGATATCCTTCTATTGTCTTTCATTCTGCTCCAAATATTCTAGCCCTGTCTCTCCCTTTCTTTCCTTGAGACTTACACACATGTAGGAAGACACATACATACACGCTCATGTGCTGCAAAGATTTTAATCATTGCATAGTTCTCAACTGATAGATTTATATTCAGTGAGTGAATCTGACAGATATTCTTCAAAATAAGATCCTGGATTTTCTGTTCACAAAAGTCTTTTCTCAACTGTGATTACATATTAATTGAAAATGGCATTCGTATTAAATCTAGGCATTAATAATGTGGAGATAGACAGAGATTTGCCTTGGTAGAACTCTGGAAGAAGCTGTGTGGGGGCTGTGGCTTGCTAAAGAGACAGACACTTTTATGGAGGGAAATTCTCCATGGCTCTTGCTCTTGACCTTGTCAGTGAATTTGCACCTGATAGAAGTAGTGATGCTCACATCACCTGGGATGTAGGCATAGCAGACACTATGACCTGTCACAAAATGTTGCCCAGCTCAATCATCTTATTTTCCTCAATGGTCCATGTAGGTGACTTTGGCCAGTTAGATGTTCATTAATAATTCAGTGTTGTCCGAATTATTCTCCCACCTTACTGGACCACAGTGGATACTGGACCCTGGAGCACTGTCCACTGAATAGTTCACCTACAGTTTTCCACACCAGCTGGCCACTGGTTCACTGTATTTTCTCCACTTCCCCTGTACTGTGTGACTTAATGAAGTCACATATGGGACTAAAATATTGTGAAGGAAATGTTTATATTTCTTCTTATGTAAAACTTAGAAACAATGTTTGGGAGATGAAATCCAGTTATCTTGAGATTTGGAGTTTTAGACATGTTTTGAGCTGTGCTCCCTACACTCTAATTCAACTCTCTTATACCTAATTAGACTCACAAAGTCTACAAATATTTTCAAATTAGGAGCTCTTATCACTTAGTGATTTCGCTTCGTTTTTAAGTCATTGAATGTGTACTTTTAATGTAAATTTTAATTATTTACCTAATTCATCAGATTTATATTTGTTAATTATTATATTTTCTTGCATATTACTCAATGCATTTATGTTTAAAAAGTTCCAAATACTTATATTGTATATACCTCAAAAGAAATTTAACTTGTGAAAGCACTCAGAAACTGCTAATTATTGTATTGAATGTGATTTTCTCATTATCTTCTTTCTTTACAAACTAACAATAGTTTATTGTACATGGAGTAGATATGTGTATTCATAAACACAGTTTACACTTAATATATATTTATTTGGATAAGTGAAAATATATATAATTACAGAATATATTTATATTTTAGGAAATTGTCAAAATGTTTTTTGAAGTACTTATATCTTTTTACATTCTCATCAACAGTGTATGAGATTAACAATACTTCTACACCCTGGTTAAACCTTAACTGTTAGAATGTTCGACTTTTGCCACAGTCATGGATAGGTTCTGCTATTTCATGCTGATTTTTATTCATATCTCTTTAATGACTAAAATGGTATGCATATTTTTATGTGCTTATTGAATACTTACAAGTAATTTTTGGCTGAAGTGTTCAATCAATTCATTTATTTTTTACAGGATTGTCTTCTTCTTATTGGATGGCAAGCGTTCTTTATACATTTTGTATACAAACCCTTACTCAGAAATATTTGGAAATACGTTTACCACTACTCCATGTACAATCACCAAAACATGGAAACAACCAGAGCTCATCAGCAGAGTGCCTAAGCAAATTATGTCATGTTCATCCAGTGGGATTCTCTTCTGCAATGACAATAAACAAACTATTGATATTTACATCATAGATGTCTCTTAAATCTTTATGCTAAGGGAAAAACCTCACACAAAGAAATGTACATTCTGTTGATTATGAATTATCTTTAACTATAGAATTCTGATCCATGGTTTCCTGGAGTTAAAAGCAAAGATGAATGATGTAGAAACATTGTAAGAAGGACTGTTTATAGATAATGTGAATGTTCTGTACCTTGATCGTGGTTTCACAAGTGAATATATCTGTCACCACATTGAATTTTAAATACTATTAAATGTATTTTAAACTATGTAGTTTATTTTCTGAAAATTATGCCTCAGTAACATTGTTAATGTAAGAATAAGACCATACTAAAAAATAAGAATTACATTGCATTAATATAAGATCCAAATATATCTTTATAAAACAACTAAAACACATGGACAAAATCAGAAATACTTATTGTGTTGTAAATTTTAACATTTAAGCATAAATATGAATGTGTTCCGGTTATAGCATAGAACTTTGCATTTGAAACTTGCTTCTAAATACAGGTCACACAATACAATGTATATTAATTTTAGTTTCTCCATTTACTTTCAGAACAGTCCAGAGTTAGACAATAAATAAACTGATGCTCTATGTGATGCCTAAAATCTGAGAGAGCTGCCAATTAGCCAGCTTGAACTTGAAACAGAGAGGCATGAGGGTACTAAGATATTTAAAGTCTGTATTTCAGAAAAACTTGTCACAGGATTGTTGTGCAGTAATTAAGATTTTTTTTTTATTTCCAAGAAAATGTTGTAGCCAAAAAAAAAAATCACAAAGTCAAGATTATTAAATCTTTGACTCTTTGATCTGTAAACAAATTCCAGGTCCTCAGACTTCTTTCACCGTTAATTGAGATAGAAAAGCTGAGCAGGGTGCAAGGAGACTATTGTTCAAATCTCCTTTAGATACCACTGCAAAAGAGGTAAACAAGGTAGAGTGGAACCAGATGTTTAGAAGAAAAGTTAATAAAGGAATCTATTTGTGTCCAGGGTAAGTGTCATTAAAATTCTACCCAGAGTACTAGTGAAAGCTGTGTCTTTCCTAAGAAAAAAAAAAGAGAATGCATCAGCATGTTTCACTCCAATGTCACTATATACTGAGTACATAGTGGAAGAAATATTTTCATTTTTTATTCATTGGTCTCTTAATCTGAAGGAGATCACCCACACCTAATACAGAGAAATGGGTAATAATCACAGATCATAAATTTTCAGGACTGAACATTATGACATTGGGGAAATATTTTTTATATTTGGGAGAAGTGAAATACCCTGTGATGGAATCTAATCTGCCTTGATGTTCTCCAAAACTGTTTTTGTTTTTTTGATCTACAGTAATGCAACCCCCCCCACCCTTTCACATTTAAGTTAGATGATGTTAATAGTTTCTACAATACCATATGTGTAGAAATGACACTTCTATCATGTGTTGAGACTTTAGAGTGAGTTTGTTTCCTTATGCTCTGTCTGTATTTGGTTCTCTGAATACTAGTCTTTCCAGGTTGTATATAGGGATAGACAGTTTCAGGTCTCAAAGATATTTATAATTTATTCCTTTTTTCCTGTAACTTCTCAATGACAGTGATAAATTATTATGAATTATCATATGCTACCTGAAGTGATAGGATCATAGGCTTTAAAAGATCTTTTAAGAGGAGATAACAGAGGCTATTGAATTATGTATATACTATATGTCTTTCTTCTATCAGTAATCCATACTTGGCAGAAACCTGATCAGTTGACTGTCAAGTCCTGTGCAATTAGCTTCTATCAGATAAAATAACATTAGATGTACCAAAGCCATGTTATCTACAGTGTATTCTCAAATCTAACACTAGCAGCCAATATCATACTTCCTATCTGCCAGCTGATCTGATGTTTAACAGAAAAGTCTCAACTATGTCTATATGCCTAACAACTGTGGTTTTCTAGAACACCTGACTAATATGTACAGTTGGCTTTTCTCTTAAGAAAGGTTCCCTTCCATCTTTACTTGCCCTCCGTGTTTCTTGGATACTAAGTCAGGGAAATTGAGAATCACAATAATGAGTAGTGTAAAGTCCAAGAATTACACAGGGATTGCAAGTGTTCTTCTCCAGAGACAATGCTACAGATACCGGAGAGAATGGTCTCTTTTTACAACCGTCTTAGAGGCTTGGACCTCTGCCCACAGATTCTAATAAATCACTCAATAATTAGAACATTATATTATCACTTCCCTTTCTGAACACTAGGATTAGCAAAAGAGATTGGGTATTTTTATCCTTTAATTAGTGAAATTATAAATAATTCATTTTTAAAATCTAGATTTAAGGAGTAAATTTCTAAAATGTTTTTCAAATAGCTTCATTACAAAAATTATAATTACCTCAAAATATTGTAAAATGAAAAATTGCTGGTATGAGCTTATTATACTAAAATGATAAAGTCTCATTTTTTCTTTATAGTGTTAACTTTCAGTTTGCTAACTGTATTACTATATTTTCCTAAGTCACAAAATAAGTTCAATATATTGTGTACTTAGGTAGAATGGTCATACCACAAATAAAGAGGAAATATGAATTCAGATTTTAGCTCACACTAATGGAGAATTTTTGCAGTAGTTACAATGTACACAGTGGATTGAAGTTGTGAAAATCTTTTCCTAAGAAACAGGATTCTTGGCCATGTTTTTGTTGTTGTTGTTGTTGTTGTTGTTGTTGTTTTGAGACAGAGTCTCTCTCTGTCTCCCAGGCTGGAGTGCAGTGGTACAATCTCGACTCACTGCAACTCCCGCCTCCTGGTTCAAGTGATTCTCCTGCCTCAGCTTCCTGAGTAGCTGGGACTATAGGCTTGCGCCACTGCAACCAGCTCATTTTTATATTTTCAGTAGATATAGGTTTTCACCATGTTGGCCATGCTGGTCTTGAACTGTTGGCTTTGGGTGACCCACCCACCTCAGTCCTCCAAAGTGCTGAGATTACAGGTGTGAGCCACCGCACCTGGCCCTGACCATCTTTCAGGAGGTTCATAAATGAATCTTTGCAATGAATCTAAGTTTTGGGAAGATTTCCTCTATGATTCTCCAGGTATAGCCATCATTAATAAACCTGTATTATACTGTGAAAAAGTAATTCATGGAGTTGCACTTATTACAACTAGCTATTAAATATGGTTATTTGAATGAAGCTATCTTATACAATGTATATCAGAATAACGAAGTCGGTGATGACAAGCTGTATTTACTGAGATGACCTTGCCATTGTCCTGATACACTTTGGTACCGGGTGCTATAAAGTCCTCTGTCTTGTCAGAAAACACCTATTGGTACTAAGTTCTGTAGAAGCTTTCAATGCCACAAAAATAATTCATCAATTTTCAGTACTAGTAATTGTAAGTATGTTTTTAGAGTTTCCATGTGGTTTTTGAAATAATTTAAATGGCAACAGTTACATTTTTAAATATTTTAACTATTTGCAAAGAACTTCCAAAATAAAGACGGCCCTTTGTAGGATGCCAAGTGTTAAAAACAACCTCGTCAATACTACTGAGAATGAAAATCACCTCTTCATTAACACAATAGCATTTCCATTAAAATTACAAATGCATTTTTAGAGAAAATATTTACATTGGCAATAAGCCTATTAACTATCCCCTAGTTGCGTCTCAGAAATTAACATGTTTGCAATCCATCAATTATTAGGTGCCCAATGACATGAGAATGCATGTAAAAGCTGTTGGTTTTATTGGTGAAATTATTTACTTATGCAATTGGAAATAGTTCCTTCCTCAGTAAGTAGCTTCTGTGGTTATTGGACTGGCTTTGATGGTACAAAAAAAAATACCAACTTTTGTGGGTCTGAGAGCAAGAACCACTGATTCAAGGACAAATAGTTTTGAAAATACATTAATCATGCAATATTGTACCAACAAGGTAACTCATCTTGTATCACTCTTTCTGATATAGCTTCTGCAGGATCTAAAATACTTTTTGTTTAAATAAGCCTTTTGTTACTGATAGGAGAACCAAAGCATACCGACCTACCTTATAACCTGAATTAATTTATTTTGTAACCTAAGATTGTTTTGTTATATGTTTGGAAATAACTTACTGAATCATAGTATTTTAATAAGATCTATTTTTTAATTCCCTTAAAAAAGAAAGAATCAAAGAATCAGTCTTTTCCTATCTCTATCCTCATGCCTCTTCTCTTCCCTTTAATATTTCTCTAAATATAATTTTTAGACTATCAGAAAAGATGACCAATGTGAAGTTTCCAGGAGTACATGCCCTGCATTTTTGGGAAATATGTGAGCCATAGAATGGTCATGCTGTTAATATTCTCCCCACTCTCATGCTTGTTTCCATGGGCTTTGACTTCATACACACCTGAATTTGAATTACACTGGTCAATTAATTGTTGAATGATGTTGAGATACTATTCTAAGCATTAATGTTCTCATCCAAAATATGGAGCTAATAATAAGAATCTTGTTTATAGAGAACCAGTGTATCGTGTGGCTTTGGAGTCAGAATCTTGGGTTCTAATCCTGTTTCTATCACATCCTAAATCTCAAATTCTGTTTCTTAGTTTCCTTCATCTATAAGAAAAAGATCATAATGGTAGTAACTCCATTGTAATTTTGTTAGTTTTTTTTGTTGACAATTAAATGAGTTATAGGTAAAGTGTTAAGAATATTGCACTACGTATAATAAGCATTATATGGACGAGAGTTACTGTTAGTAAAATTTGACAAATAGCTCTAGTCATAAGCTAAGAATAACATGACAGGGTGACAATCAAAACTAATTTTTGATGTTACCTACTGTGTGTCAGTCTCTTTAAAGAGTGACACATGAAAAGATAAGTAGGTAGATGAAGGGACTTCTGTCTTCAGAAGACAGAAGCGGGAAGAAAATTTTCCCAATTTAATCCATACAGAAACACTATGAGATATTTATTATCATTATTATAATATCAATTAGGATAATTTATGTTAAGTTGCACAAGGTCACGCAGCCCCCATGCAGCCAGGATGGGCATCTAACCAAATTCCTCCTAACTTGAAGTGATGTCTTATATTTTCTAAATACCTTGACTACTTTTAAAACTAGCAAAATAACAATAAATTAACCCCTGTTCTGCTGTAGTGCTGCAACTCATTCACACTCTTTGAGGTGATAACATAAGACAGCACTTTGAGCACGTGATTAACCCTTCTGACTATCAATAGGCTTCTCAGTGTCTATGTCATTGGGTAGTTTTGTTGCTTACATGAAATAAACAAATTGTCTTTAGCATCACCATTGTCATAATATTTATTATGTAAATGAGGCAGTAACTCAGAAATATTTTTAATTCCGTTCTTAGCCCTCTCAAGATGAACCATAGAGGTTGATGCTTTGCTTATTTATTTATTTTAGGTATTTCCAAAACTATCCTTCATGGTCAAAATCCAATTATTTGTATGTCAAAGTCACATTAAATTTTTTATAATTTTGTAAGTATTTTGAGACCTTAGAAGCAGTGTTTAACAGATTTTTCTGACTCAACACTTTTTATTATACCACCATTAAAATAAATGCAGCAATTGTTGTTTACTTATAAAATTTAATCACTGATAATGCCACATAGAGTAATGTTATTTAATTAGAAGTTAACATATAATTAAATGTTTTGCTTACTCTACTTGGTCAGTCCACTGGTGTTCATTGAGCATTTCCTAGAAACCAGGGATTTTGATAAATGACAGAATATAGAAACGAGTAGCTAACTAATTTTATCAGCTTGGTTTAGTATGTGAACAGGGTTTATGGAATTACAGTAAGCTCTTTTCTGTCAAAAATACCAGCTCCTCAGAGCTGGTATTTACTGATATTTGTTGTTTCACTAAAGCTTCTATTTTATAGTAAAAAAAATTAACTGGCATATTTCATTACAACACTCTATTCACTCAGTCGAGAGACATTGCATACCAGTATCTATCAAATCCTGGAAACGAAAAACAAGTGGCTCTAAAATTTTTATTCCAGTGAACATCTATAAGTCAGTTCATTTTTAATAATATACATATTTTCTTTACTTAATATGTTCATCAGTCTGTTTAGTAATTTATTACTTTTTTAAAACTGTAGGCCAGTTATTGTTTAATATTTTGGGTACAAAATGGTAAGCAAAATCAGACATAATCCCTGCATATAGGAAGTTAACTGTACAATGGAAGAAATAGTCATCAAATAAATAAAACCTGAAATCATGAAATTTGATAATTACTAAATTCTGAAATATATCTCTCAGAGTTTATAGTTCAAAACCTTTGAGCAAGCTTTATTTGATTGCCTATACTTATTTGTTTTATTTTTAAAAATAAAATAACCTTATCATTACATCTAATTATTTTTCTTTTTCATCAATTTAGTATTTTAGGATATTAGAATTTCTCCTGAAATGAAAACAACACAGAAGATGGAATTTACAGATGGAAACTACACCTTGGTGACTGAGTTTATTCTATTAGGTTTTCCAACTCACCCTGAACTGCAGATTGTCCTATTCCTCACATTTCTGACATTGTATGGTATGATTCTAATAGGGAACATTGGATTGATGCTGTTGATCAGGATCGATCCTCATCTTCAAACTCCCATGTATTTTTTCATTAGCAACCTATCATTTGTAGATCTTTGCTATTCCTCAGTCATTTTTCCCAAAATGCTGGTCAATTTCCTCTCTGAGAACAAATCTATTTCCTACTATGGGTGTGCCCTGCAGTTTTATTTTTTCTGTACGTTTGCAGACACAGAATCCTTCATCCTAACTGCCATGGCCTATGATCGCTATGTCGCCATCTGTAACCCTTTATTGTACACAGCTGTAATGTCTAGAGGAATCTGTATGTGGTTGATTGTCTTGTCATACATTGGAGGCAACATGAGTTCCCTGGTTCACACAACCTTTACCTTTATTCTGAAATACTGTGACAAAAATGTTATTAATCATTTTTTCTGTGACCTCCCTCCCCTGCTTAAACTATCCTGCACTGACACAACAATTAATGAATGGCTCCTCTCTACATATGGCAGCTCAGTGGAAATTATCTGTTTTATCATCATCATCATCTCCTACTTTTTCATTCTTCTCTCAGTCTTAAAGATCCACTCTACCAGTGGGAGGAAGAAGACCTTTTCTACATGTGCCTCTCACCTGACTTCTGTGACGATCTACCAAGGAACTCTCCTCTTTATTTACTCAAGGCCCAGCTACCTGTATTCTCCAAACACTGATAAAATTATCTCAGTGTTCTACACCATTTTCATTCCAGTGCTGAATCCACTGATTTATAGTTTGAGAAATAAAGATGTAAAGGATGCAGCTAAGAAAGTTCTAAGATCAAAGGTAGATTCTTCAAGAGATAAAGCATCCCAAGATACATCTAATCTCTCAATCACATACTCTAATTGGGAACTTGCAACAACCTTACCAACACACACAAAACCTATTACACTAGGGATTTTATCAGGTACTTCTTTTTAATGCAGCCAAATGAATTTCATAGTCACAAAATATTTTTTAAAACATTTAAAAGTTTCAAAGTTGCTGCTAAACACTAGCCATGCTACTTTTCAGTTATTATTAGCTTGAGATTTATACTAAAATCAATTTCATTATCTCAAGGAATATAGCAAATATTTCAGAAAAGTATGCATATACGTACCTGTGTGCATCTGTAATATATCTCAATTATAAGTGTAGATTACTGGATAACAGGATAAGAAAAGAAGTCAGATTGCTTTGATTTATATGCCAGATCTACACCTGACTAGTGAGTGGTGTATTGAATGCGTTGCTTAATTTTTCTATGCCTTACTCATCTGTAAAATTGGATGAATACTGTACATACATCATTGATTATTTGATAGTGAACAGACTTATTACAGTTAAGAACTGAGAATAGTGCCTGGACATTTTATGCACTTAGATGTTTGTTACAATATATGTTTTTATAATATCTCACACTCATTAAAATGCATGTTATAAAATAAGATGATAGAGGCCAAAATGTTAGGAAAACAATAATAAAAAGCCAAATAATATTTTTAAAATGCACATAATAACATGTGGATAACTTTCTACACCCAATATATCACAAAGCAATTTGGAAACGTTTTCTTAGTGGCTTGAGCAATATAGGTTAATTGCAGTGCAAAATATTTGTTTTTCTATATCGTTTTTTTGAGACATTCTTTCCTGTAATCTCAGAAACAATCTAACTTATTATACTGACCTAACTGTATCCTTGGAGGGAGATCAACCCAGTACTGTGGTGGAAAACCATGCAGGAAACATGTGCTTGAAAATGGAAATTGAAGGACATGTATTATTGCAAAATGTATTTTGGTAACTAATATTGCGTGCTGTAAATCATTATAATTTTATGATAATACATGTTTATAAACCATGAGCTGGAAATATAAAAATTTACAGTTATACAAGCATATATCATTTTATTTTCTTTCATATATATTGGAGTTTTTTCTTTGCAAATTGAAAGTTCAGGACCACACTGTGTCAAGCAAATCTATTGGCACCATTTTTCCAACATTATGTTCTCATGTCCTGTCTCTGTGTCACATTTTGGTAATTCTCACAATGTCTCAATCTTTTCATTATTATTTTATCTATTATGAAGATCTGTGATCAGTGATCTTTGATGTTACTATTGACATTTAGGGGCACAATAGACTGTACCCATAAAAGACAGTGAACTTAATTGATAAATGTTATATACATTCTGACTGCTCCACCAACTGACATTCTGGCTCTCTCCCTTTCCTTTGGCCTCCCTATTTTCTGAGACATGGTAATACTGGAATTAGATCAGTTCATAACCTTGCAATGTGCTTTTTTTTTTTTTTTAGATGGAGACTCACTCTGTCACTCAGGCTGGAGTGCAGTGGCACGATCTCAGCTTACCATAAGCAACTCTCCTGCCTCAGCCTCCCAGGTAGCTGGGATTACAGGCACACACCATCACGCCTGGCTTATCTTTGTATTTTTAGTAGAGATGGGGTTTCACCATGTTGGTCAGGCTGGTCTCAAACTGTTGACCTCGTGATCCACTTGCCTCAGCCTCCCAAAGTGCTGGGATTACAGGTGTGAGCCACTGCACCCAGCTGCAATGGCCTTTAAGTGTTCAAGCAAAAGGAAGTATTGCACATCTCTCACATTAAATAGTGAGTTAGAAATAATAAAGCTTAGTGAGGAAAGCATGATGAAAGCCAAAGTATGCTGAAAACCTGTGCCAGGATAACTGCCATATTGAGAATAGAAAGATAAATTCTTGCAGGAAATTTAAAGTACCACTTCAGTGAACATGGAAGATAATAAAGTAAAACACTATTATTGCTGATATGGGGAAAGTTTCAGTGGTCTGACTTGAAGATCCAAACAGCCACAACAATCCATTAATCCAAAACCAAATCCAAAGCAAAGCCCTAACTCTCTTTAATTCTATGAAGGCTGAGAAAGGTAAGGAAGCCATAGAAGAAAAAATTTAAGCTATCAGAGATTGATTCCTGTAGTTTGAGGACATAAGTGATCTCCATAACATAAAAGCACAAGATGAAAGAGCAAAAGCTGATGTAGAAGCTACAGTAACTTATGCAAATGATCCAGCTAAGGTAATTGATGAAGGCTGCACTAAACAACAGACTTTTGGTATAGAGGAAACAGCCTTATATTGGAAGAAGATGTCACCTAAGACCTTTATACCTAGAGAGAAGTAAATGATTGGCATAAAACCTTCATAGGACAGGCTGATCTCTTGCTAGAGGAAGCTGTGACTTTAAGTTGAAGCCAATGCTCATTTACCACTCTGAAAATCCTATGGTCCTTAATAATTATGGTAAATCTTCTTTGTCCATGCTTTATAAGTATAATGCCAAAACCTGGATGATAGCACATATGCTTACAGCATGGGTCACTGAATAATTTAAGCCCATTGTTGAGACCTACTACTCAGAATGAAAAAGATTCCTTTCAAAATATTACTGTTGTTTGACTATGCACCTGGTCACTCACCAGCTCTGAGGGGATGCTCAGTATTAATAGTTTTTTCATACCTATTAAGGCAACATCCACTTTGCAGCCTGTGGATCAAGGAGTAATTTTGACTTTCATGTATTATTATTTAAGAAATACAGCCAGTAAGGCTAGAGCTGCCATAGATCAGGATTTCTCTGATAGATCTAAGCAAATTAAACTGATAACCCAGAAATAATTCATCATTCTAGACACCATTAAGAACATTCCTGATTCATGGAAGGAAGCCAAAATATCTATATAAACAGGAGTTTGGAAGAAGTGGATTACAACCTTTGTGAATGACTTTGAGGGACTCAAGACTTTAGTGAAAGAAGCAACTGCAGAGGTAATAAAAATGATAGTCTGTTCAGTGTAACTGACATGAAAACAAAAAAATTAGAATATTACATAAACTTAATTGATAAAGATGTGGCAAAAGAGGATTGACTCCAATTTTGAAAATTCTACTTTGGGTAAAATGCTGACAAACAACATCACATGCTAGTAGTTTGCAGAAATCCTTTGTGAAAGGAAGCATCAATTGATTCAGCAAATTTCATAGTTGTCTATTTTTTTAATTTTATCTACTGACCAAACAAATGATGATTTTTATTTTTATTTGTTCATTTTTTTAAATTTAAATTCAGGAAGTGCATGTCTAGGTTTTTTACATAGGAATATTGGGTTCTGCTGGGGTTTGGGCTCTTAATGAGACCGTCACCTAGATAGTGGACATGGAGCCCAATAGGTAGTTTTAAAACCCTTGCCCCACTCCATTTCTCCCCACTTTTGGAGTCTCCAGTGTTTATTGTTTCCATCTTTATATCAAAAAAGAGCAGCATTTGCTATGTTATTCTTGTACCAAATAAACCAGACTTTAAATCAACAATAGTAAAAACGGACAAAGAAGGGCACTGCACAATGATAAAGAGCCCAATTCAACAATAAAATTTAACTATCCTAAGTATACATGCACCCAACATCAGAGAGCCCAGATTTATAAAATAAATACTAGCAGACCTAAGAAAATAGATTGACAACCATACAATAATAGTAGGGGACTTTAACACCCCACTGGCAGTACTAGGCAGATCATTGGTGCAGAATACTAACAAAGAAACTCTGGACTTAAATTGGACTCACAATAAAATGAACTGAATAGCTATTGATAGAATACCCAACAACCAAAGAATGTACAGTCTTCTCATCTGTGCACAGAACATTCTCTAAAATTGATCACATGCTTGGTCATAAAGCAAGTCTTAATAGATTAAAAAAAGTAAAATCATATCAAGCATCTTCTTGGATCACAGTGGGATAAAATTAGAAACCAATACCAAGAGAAGCCATCTAAACCACACAATTACACAGAAACTCAACAATCTGCTCCTGAATGAATTTCACGCAAACAAAAAAATTAAAGCATTGTTGCCCCATTTTTATAAATTGCCACAGCCATACCAGCCTTCAGCAACCATCACCTGGTCTGCAGCCATCAATCAAAGCAAGACCTCCACCAGCTAAAAGATTATAATTTGTTGAAGGCTCAGAGGAAGAAAGTCAAATAAAGCATGTTTTTGCTTACAAGTGGGAGCTTAATAATGTGTACATGTGGACATACAGTGTGTAATAATAGTCAATGGAGACAATGAGAGTGAATGCACTATCTCCACATCAACAACGTAGAGGACTCTCACAAACATAATGTGGGGTGAAAGAAGCCAGACTAAAACACAGTTTAAAAACTGATTTTTACTACTCCATACCTCCAAAAACATACAGGATTACCCAGCATATGGACATTAATTCATAATGCATACAGAGACAATTTAGGATATGATAGTAATTTTGGTTTTTATAGGCTTGGTTCTGGGTGCTGAAATATTTTCCTTTCTAGAAATGTATTTGGAGTATATTTTCTAAACGGTAACTTTCTATATGTATGTTATTTCCTAAAAAGATTTGCCAAAACCAAGTATATTCCCTATGAGATTATTTTACTGCAGGGTATTTTTTTAATCTGGCAGTTTCATGTTCTTTCTAAGTGTTCAAAATATGTCTGTAAAATTGATGCAGTGCCCAAATTTCATAGAATATCTTAATTCATGAAGAATACCTTTTTCACTAAAAGTTCTGTCTTGTTTGTAGAACAACGTCTTTATCAACTCACAGTAGCAGGGAAACTTAATGTACTTCGGTATTAGTATCATGCAATGAATTCTGTTTCATAACATTCCATGCTTTAGGGCCTGACAACTGTTTTCCAAAGAAGGTGGTTTTTAGGAAGACAATTGCTTTCATGGTATTATATTACCAAGAGCACCACAGAAGCCTTAAATATGGATACTTCTTTTCTCACTTACTTGAGTCTTATATATAACGTTTCTCCTAAAGACAATTTTTATCAGTTATGTGAGAACCTTATTCTGAATGAAAACACAAATTCTCAGGATTGTAGCTCCCAGTGAAAGCACAGAGAGTGAGCGGACGCTGCAATTTCAGACGAATTTCTGTTGCCCACAAACTGGGAGCTATGCAGCGGAGGAGTCACACGGGTCACCAGTGTGACTCTTTTGGCCGGTGCAGTTGTTTTGCCCGTGCCCCGGCATGGCGCTTCTCAGTGCAGAGTATACAGGACTGGGTGCCCTTTGAGTCGGGCTCCACTGGTCCCATCCCCACAAGGAGAATAGCAATTGGAAGCGCTGAGGACTGAGAGTTTCACAGTAAGCACAGCTGAACCCGGGAAGGCCCAGCTCTGTGGGGAAA
>CAUYLG010041968.1:0-41877 GCA_963573385.1 Cacajao melanocephalus | reverse complement strand
GCAGCACACCGAAGGGTCTCGACTTTTTATCCAATTTGCCAGTCTGTGTCATTTGATTGAGACATTTAGGACATTTACATTCAACATTAATATGGTTCTGTTTGAATTTGATTCTGCCATTTTGTTACTGGCTGGTTGTTTAGCCCGTTAATTGACGTGACTCCTTCATTGCGTTGTTATTCTTTACCATTTGGTACATTTTTGCAGTGGCTGGTACTGGTTGTTCCTTTCCCTGTTTAGTACTTCCTTCAGTAGCTTCTATAAGGCAGGTCTTTTAGCAGCGAAATCTCTCAGCAGTTGCTTGTCCGTAAAGAATTGTATTTCTCCTTCACTTACGAAGCTTAGTTTGGCTGGATTTGTAATTCTGGGTTGAAAGTTCTTTTCTTTAAAGATGTCAAATATTGGCCCCCACTCCCTTCTAGCTTGCAGGGTTTCTGCCGAGAGATCTGCTGTGAGTCTGATTGTCTTTCCTTTGTGGGTGACCCAACCTTTCTCTCTGGCTGCACTTACGATTTTTTCCTTCATTTCAACCCTGGTGAGTCTGACAACTGTGTGCCTTGGGGTTGCTCTTCTTGAGGAATATCTTTGTGGTGTTCTCTGTATTTCCTGGATTTGAATGTTGACCTGCCTTGTTAGGTTGGGAAAGTTCTCTTGGATAATATCTTGAAGAGTGTTTTCCAACTTGGATTCATTCTCCCCATCACATTCAAGTATGCTGATCAAGCATAGATTAGGTTTTTTCACTTAATCCCATAGTTCTTGGAGGCTTTGTTCATTTCTTTTCACTCTTTTTTCTCTAATCTTGCCTTCTCATTTTATTTCATTGATTTGATCTTCTATCTCTTATATCCTTTCTTCTGCTTGATTGATTTGGCTGTTGAAACTTGTGTATGCCTCGCAAAGTTCTCATGCGGTTTTTGAGTTCCATCAGGTCGTTTATGTTCTTCTCTAAGCTGGTTATTCTAGTTAGCATTTCGTCTAACCTTTTTTCAATGTTCTTAGTTTCTTTGCATTGGATTAGAACATGGTCTTTTAACTCAGAGAAGTTTGTTATTACCCACCTTCTGAAGCCTGCTTCTGTCAATTCGTCAGATTCATTCTCTTTTTTTTTCCCCTTGATGGTAAGGAGTTGTGATCCCTGGGAGGAGAAGAGGTGTTCTGTTCTTTGATGGCTTCATCCTTTTTGCGTTGGTTTTTTTCCCCATCTTCGTGGATTTATCGCCCTTTAATCTTTGAAATCGGTGATTGCAGGAGGAATTTCTGAGTGGACGTTTTTTCCTATTGAGGTTGAAGCTGTATCTTTTTTGGCCTGTAGAGGGCGTTGCTGGGCTCTCTCGGGTTCAGTCAAGTTGTTGGTTGGGTGGTCCTTCCCTGGTTTGTTTGCAGGTGAAATTGGTCCCGCCTTCCCAATGGCATCTCTCCTAGAGCTGGATCTTCCTGGTTGGGGTCAAGCTGGTGTATTTGCTGCCAAGCTCTCTAGCAGGGCTTCAGTTTGAGTTCTGTGGAGGTGAGGCCTGCCAGGCCTTAAGGTCTGTTTCCTGCTTTCAACTCTGCCTCCCTCTGTGGGACGGTCCGTCCCGCTGGCGTTAGTCCAAACTTCCGCCCAGGTTTATGTGACAACTTGTTGCGCCTAGTGGTAGCCACTGCTCAGATTTGCATCGACAACCCAAGATGACCCACCGTCTGGCAGGGCTTTTGTGGACCGTGGGTTGCAGGAGGGATGAGGTAAACACAGGATCCGAATCGGAGCACCGAGGGGTTAAGTCCTCCGACCCTCTGAGCCGGCTGCCCATTTCAGGTGGGGACGCGCCCCCCACCACCACTCCGTCTTGATTTGCCCCCCTGGCGGCTCTCACCCTGCGGCCCCTTCCCTGGGCCTAATTTCAGTGCCCTATCAGTCCCACAGAAACGAACCTGGCACCTCGTTTGGAATCGTGAAGTCCTCTAGCCCTCTGCATCTCATTCGCTGGGAACTGCATTCCGGTGCTGGCTTCTCTTGGCCATCTTGACGCCCCCGTCCCATATGTCCCATTTTTAATAGTGTCCTTAGAAAAATGACTACTCTTCAAAATAAGTGATAGATAAAATATTTTTGAGCATATGGTAGGGGGTAAGTATTAAGTATTCCTAAGGCTTGGGCATCTAAGTTTGTGCCTTCCTATAACTGGCAAGTGCTACTTCTGGTAGAGTATCCTAATGATTTAATATATACCATTTTAAATGTGTCAGTTAAATCAACCTGGTTGTGATATTTTCTACATTTTAAAATATTGAATTTTTAATTAAAATGAGCAACTATTTTTTAATTCTATTCCATTGGAAACAATATGTTCTGAGGCTCTCCGTTTGTTTCTGCTTTTCCTGGTGAGGAAAGAAAAAAATACTTTATATCTTTAACCTGTTTTTTAAAAAGATAGTTGGCATGAATGTGGTTTAAGGGAAATTAAACAGAATATGTATCCAAAGTATTAACAAATGAAAAACGACTACAGTTTTAACCTACTTTCTTTTTCCACATATTTAACTTCTCATTTAAAAGTTGTATACATATTTGAAGACTACAACTGAGGTGTATGCAACTGTGGTTTGAGGATATTTAAATCCCTTTTTATGTATTTCTGAATCTGGAAAGGGAATCATCAATGATCTTAATAAAATATAAATCAAGGTACTGCATGTTAACGACTTCACAAAACAAACTGTGAATTCATTTGTCATTATAGATTTTCCTAACCCTCTGCAACCAACAGAACTTTCTTGTGGAGCAGTGTATTACAGCTTTTCTTTCAAGATGTGTTTGTATATTGGCCATGGAAGTATATCTTCATTGTGAAGATGTTACGAATATCTTGGTAGGGGAGGAAACTTTTTCTGAGCTTAGTATCGTGGTGCTGGTTACCTTCTAAAGAAGATACATGTCTACTAGTAAACACCTAGAATGTCTGCTATAAAATAACATAAAGGTATAGTTTTCTATACTCTTTAATTTCACAGAAAGGAGGCGGCATTCTGAGATAGCTGCATATTGTGTAAGGTTATATCGCTAAATGCAGCTATTTAATTTGTTAGAATCATAGGCTCCTAGAACTTGAGGAATAAGAGGAGACGTTTTGTCAGTTTTGTTCTGTTAGAATTTTTCAAAAGCTGATGAATTTTTAGATCCTCAGTTGCTCTTTAAATGATTTTAATACTTTAAAAACTGATTTTAAAAATTTTAACAGTACTTAAATGTAATAACTTAATACCATGTTTATTAGTTATTAACTTACAGTAGAAAATCTACTTGAAACAGCTTATTTTAAAAGAACAAAATGCTTTGAAAAGAATGGTTTGTTTTAAAAGGTGCTGACCATGAATGCAGTCCATATGTTAAAAGCTGAGAGTTGGGTTAAGACCTTTAAGGGAGATCTCATATCTGATGAATGCTTTCCATCTAACTGCTGAATTCTGATTTAAGTCTCATCGTCTACCTTGTATCTTTAGTCTCATAAAGAAGTTTAAGACAAAAATTAGGGACTAAATTGCCAGAAAAGCTAAGACAAGTTTCACTTACACTACAATAAATATCACAGATAACACAGCCTGTGTTTCATCCTGCTAATGGGATAGCCCAACAACTTTCTTCCATCTATGGGTGATGTCTGGCTATGCCTATATGAGAAGTAATACGTGAATATGCACCTAGAATAGCAGGTCTTTTAAAGTTTTGTTTGAACTAAGTGCAAGCTTAGCAAGATGCCAAACTATTCTTTGATACCATACAAATTCAAACACTAAAATGAAAAAACTACCTACTTTTAAAGTGTTGTACAGTGTACTTCCTAATTTCGCTGATGCTTAACTCCAAATTTGAACTTTGCATAGAAAATGTTAGGAATTTTTTTTTGTCTGTTTGCCTTACATTTTGCAGTATTTTGTTTCTTAATGGGTGTATTAGAGATTCAGAAAAGTCATTGAAGCCAAGTGTGGGGACTTGATCCCTAAGCAGAATTCACTGCATTATCGTATCTTCCTGCCTAACCTAGGTCTTCACATTGACAAGGATAGCTTTAATGCAAGTTTTGCTCTCTTCTCTTTCTGAGAGACCTGAAAAGTTTAGCTTTCCAAAGGCTTCTCTTCATGAAATGTAAATAGGTGGAGCAGAACTATCAACAGTCTATAATTAAGCAGCTTGACTACCTGTCAATAGGAAATGCCTTCTCTGTCTACCAAACAAGTGAACTAGAGGCATACCTCAGAGATACTGCAGGTTTGGCTTGAGACCACAGCAATAAAGCAAATGCTGCAACACAGTGAGTCACACAAATTTTTTGGTTCCCCAGTGCATCCAGAAATTATGTTTATACGGTATTCTAGCCAATTAAATGTGCAGTGACTTTAGGTCTAAAAAGGACAATGCATTAAAAAAGACAGTGCATATTACCTTAATAAAAAGTACATTATTGGGCTAAGCACAGTGGCTCATGCCTGTAATCCTAGCACTTTGGGAGGCAAATGCAGGAGGATCATTTAAGGCTAGGAGTTCAAGACCAGCCTGATCAATGTGAGACCACCATCTGTACAAAAAATTAGCTGGGCTAATTTTTTGTTTGTGGCTTAAGTGGAGGATCACTTGCGCCTGGGAGTTCAAGGCTGCAATGAGCTTGGGATCACACCACTGCACTCCAGAGTAGGCAACAGAGTGAGATCCTGTCTCTTAAAAAGAAAAGTAAGAAAACTTTATTACTGAAAGACGCTAGCGATCATCTGAGCCTTCATTGAGTCATACTCTTTTTGCTGGTGAAGGGTCTTTCCTCGATGTGGATGGTGGCTCACTGATCAATGTGGTGGTTGCTGAAGGCTGGAGTGGCGGTAGTAATTTCTTACAATAAAACAACAATGACGTTTGTTACATTAGTTGACTCATCCTTTCACAGAAGATTTCTCTACAGCATGCACCATCGTTTGGCAGTATTTACCCACAATAAAACTTCTTTCAAAATTAGAGTCACTCCTCTCAAACTCTACCGCTGCTTTATCAACTGATATTATGTAATATTCTGAATCCTTTGTTGACATTTCAACAGTGTTCATAGCATCTTTACCAGTAGAAGACTCCATCTGAAGCAATCACTTTCTTTGCTTATTCCTAAGAAGCAACTCTTCATTTGTTCAGGTTTGATCATAAGATTGTAGCAATTCATCACATCTTTAGGCTCCACTTATAATTCTAGTTCTCTTGCTATTTCTACCTTATCTGCAGTTACTTCCTCCATTGAAATCAAACCCCTCAAATCATCCATGAGAGTTGGAATCATCTTCTTCCAAGCTCCTATTAACTTGATATTTCGACCTCATCTCATGATCACAAATGTTCTTAATGCCATCTAGAATGGTGAATCCTTTTCACAAGATTTTCAGTTGACTTTGCCCAGATCCATCAGAGGAATCACTGCCAATGGGAGCTATTGCCTTACAAAATGTATTTCTTCAATTATAATACTTGAAATTACTCCCTGGTTTATTGGCTGCAGAATGGTTGTTGCGTTGGCGGGTCTGAAAGCAACATTCAACTCCTTATACATCTCCACCAGAGCTCTTGGGTTACCAGGTATATTGTCAATGAGCAGTAGTGTTTTGAAGAGGATCTTGTTTTTGAACAGTGGGTCTCTGCAGTGAGCTTTAAAAATATTCAGTAAACTGTGCTGTAAACAGATATGCTGTCATCGCAGCTTTATATAGCATAGGTAAAGTTGATTTAGCATATTCCTTAAGCACCTAGGATTTTTGGATTAGTAAATGAGCATTGGCTTCAACTTAAAAGTCACCATCAGCATTAGCCCCAAATAAGAGGGTCAGCCTGTCTTTTGAAGCTTTAAAGCCAGGCACTGACTTCTCCTCTCTAGGTAGAAAAGTCCTAGATGGCCTCTTCTTCCAAAAGAAGGCTGTTTGGGTGAATTTGATTGCTTGGTCGGTGACAGTCCATTTACCATAACCAAGAAGGATTCAACAAGGAGATTTTATTACTTGTAATAAGTAAGAAGGATGCTGAGGATAGTTCCCAAAGCAAAATCTTCATGAACAATGGTGAAAACAGCTTTTATTGGGCTGGTTAACTGAGTCATTGTATGTGGAGGTGGAGTAAAGGCAGCACGCAAGCAGTCACTGATCATGCTTCTGTATATGCTGTGTGTTTAGAAAATGGGAGCTAAGCTCCTCTCTGGGCAGGGATTTTCATATGCATTGAAGGGAGTTTGCCAAAGTTCATCTGCAACTGACTCATCTCTGGATCCTACTAGTTTTTCTAGGGCTGAGCTTCTTCCTGGAAGTTTTTTGAAATAACAAAAGCTCAAGGTATAATAGTTACAAGTTGGTGCTTTTTCATGTGCATACCCAGAGCCCCAGGGACCCTAAGGTACATTTTGTCTGCATTGAAAATCTGGTCGTTCATGTAGCCACCTTCATCAGTGACCTTAGCTAGATATTGTGAATAACTTGCTGCAGCTTCAGCTTCTCCATTAGTTCCTGCTGCTTCATCATGTACTTTTTTTTTTTTTTTTAAGATAGGGTTTTGCTCTGTCACCAAGGCTGGAGTGCAGTGGTATGATCACGACTCACTGCAGCCTCAACTTCCCAGGCTCAACGTCCTCAGCCTCTCAAGTAGCTGGGACTGTAGGCACGCACCACCATGTCCAGCTAATTCTTCTATTTTTTGTAGAGATGGGGTCTCCTTATGTTGCCCAGGCTGGTCTCAAACTCCCACATTCCATTTTTATGTTAGGGAGACTGCTTTTTTCTTTGTGTCTCATGAGCCAACCTCTGCTAGCTTCCAACTTTTCTTCCGCAGTTTTCTTACCTCTCTCAGCCTTCCCAGAATTGAAGTTAATTAGGGCCTTGCACTGGATTAGGCTTTGGCTTAAGGGAATGACGTGGCTGGTTTGATCTATTCAAACCACTAAAACTTTCTCCATATCAGCAATGAAGCTTTTTCACTTTCTTATCATTCACGTGTTCACTGAAGTAGCACTTTTAATTTCATGCAAGAACTTCTCCTTTACATTCACAACTTGGCTGTTCTGCACAAGAGGTCTAGTTTTCTGCTTGTCTGGGCTGTCAACATGCCTTCTTCATTGGCTTCATCATTTCTAGCTTTTGATTTAAAATGAGAGAGATGTGATTCTCCCTTTCACTTGAACACTTAGAGGGCTATTGTAGACGTAATTTCAATATTGTTGCATTGCAGGGAGTAGGGAGGCCCAAGGAGAAGGAGAGAGAGTAGAGAAGGCCAGTCAGGAGAGCAGTCACACAACATTTATAGAGAATTTGCCATATTCTATGGGTGTGGTTCATGGTGCCCCAAAACAATTAAGATTCGAACATCAAAGATCACTGATCAGAGATCACTGTTAACAGATATCATAGTAATGAAAAAGTTTGAATTAGTGCAGTAATTAACAAAATGAGACACAGAGATAAAAAGTGAGCGTGTGCTGTTGGAAAATGGTGCTGATAGACTTTCTTGACACCTGAGTGTCACAAATCTTCAATTTGTTAAAAAAAAAAAAGTATCTAGGAAGCACTGTAAAACAAAGGGCAATAAAACACAGCATGCCTGTAAATGTCAGTAAATTAGAAAGTAAGGTCATCATGAGTTGCCTATATCATATGTACATTCTTATATGATAATTCTGATTCCATCTCATGTTTTGCGAATGCGTTTGAACTAGATATCCATTTGTATTCAATTTCCTGCCTTAATTATGTACCCATACAGATTTAAACTAAACACAGATCTTCTCAGGTCACAGCTTATTGACCTGTTATGTTTTCAACACCTGCCAAATGCTTTTTTTGAAATAAGCTAACCTATCCATGAAAAATTCTATAAGGGCTACCCTTTGCCTCCTAAGAGATAGTTTTTGAAATTTTTTTATGGTTCAGTTATTTTTGTAGCTAATTGAACAAAATGAATTTTTTAATTCCATAAGCATTCTTCTCTTTGACAAGGCAGAGGTGACTGAGAGAGATGAGAAATAATAAGAACAAAACTTGTTACTCATACATGTAGTTGAATTACACCCAAAATAGCTCATTATTAAAAACTGCTTTTTTGATAACTTTTAGCTCTTCTCCAGCTTGTAATCATGAGAAAATAAATGAGTAGTAACAGGACTATAACGTTTTTACAAATGCAGACACCTTTATGAAACATTTAAACTATCCAGAATATAAAAAGAAGAAACAAATGCTGTTGTACAGTAGGAGAGCTATATAAACACCTCCAGGACCTCTGCAGTAACCTTTTTATTGCTCTGAAGTCTGCCATACAAACCCAGCATGTGACCAAATTATTCGTGCCTTGGGACATATTAAGTTGTTAGGGAAGTTTCCGGAGAAGGTCCAGCAGCTGTTGCAGAGAGATATTTTGCCTGTCTTAATTGCATATTCCTTAGAATTTCTGTGATCTGTGAAATCGCAGGCCAGAATGAAGCCCCCTTTTCTTAGCATACTTTCTATGTAACAAATTCAAATATTTGTGTTAGTTTTAAATGTTGAAAGGGGAAAGAAAAAAAAATAACAAAATGTGTTTATGCCAAACAGATCTCTTATGGTTAACTAAAAGTCTTTTTCCCCATTTCTTAATTTCAAATCCTGTGAGTTTGGGTAGGGGTCAAGTGCTTGCCTCTGTTTTCCAAATGAAGAATTCCTGGCAAGATTAAGTGACTAAGCCGACTGTGTACATGGCAGTGCTGGGCAGCAGCGGCATAGTAGATGACACTTCCAAGTTATTTTTATTATTTGTACTAGATGCGTCTGGTTGGCACCTTGAGCCAATGAACTGCCTCTCAGAGGTCCTCTGGCACACAGCTGGAGTTAGTATGAATGCCAGAGATAGAAGATAAAGCATTTCGGAGAACACTGAAGTTGAATTCAGAAGACCTCATTCACATCTGCCAAATCACAACTACCTTAAGCAACCTTGTGAAAATGTGCTTTTTGCCTACCATACGGAATGCTTATCACAGAAGTGTTATTGCTAAGTACTCAGGCTCATATTCTGGCTCTGCAACCTCTGTTCTGTTTCCTCATATGTAAAATGGAAATGGTACCTACATTATGGGTTGTAGTCAAGGTTCTTTGCATGATTTTTGGTATGTAATAAGCCCTCTATTTGATAGGAACAGCAGTAGCAGGTATACTCTATATTGCTATATAATCAGGAGTTACAATATGTATATAAATACCTATAATATATGGTGGAAAGTTATGGATTCAGTCAGCATAATTTAAAGCTCTTTGGTAATTACAAAAAGAAATTATTTTCTTTAGGAGTTGTCACGGGAGTGTTCCTGAAGGAGATGGTTTTTGAGCTTGGCCTTAAAGGATGAGGACATGCTAAGGCTGGAGGAATTGAAAGTGGTGAAGGACATTCCATAACAGCATGAATAAAGTTAAATGTTTTATCACTGTTATTGTATTGATTTTTAAGAAATCATTATATTCGATTCACCTTTTGGCCATGTATCTATTTTTATATGAACATAGCCTGCTGTTTTAGGTTCTGGGAATCCTTACAATACTGTTTTAAATCAAAATATTTTAAATTTCTGCAGAAAACCAGTAAGTTAGGTTTTCTTATTTCCGTTTTATAGATAAGGAAACAGACTTCACACTAGTGATTGGTAGAATGGGAGAACACCAGTGTATAAGCACTAAATTTTACGTGTTTCCACAGCACTCCACTGTGTCTATTAGCTTAAGTGGAAATAATTTACACACCATCTGCCATATTCCCCAAAGTTGCTTTCTTAAAATGTGTGGCATATTTAGAAAAGTTGGAGATAGTTTCGATGACCTCATATAAATCTAGCACCACTGCTGTAAATGCAATCCCAAACCCAGAAATAACTAGCCATGGTACTTAAAAGGCAGCCACAAATCGTGTGTTTTATTAACACCATGTGTGGTGCTCCATTTTACCACAGTTAACCAAGCTCTTGCTGCAAGCTTGTTAGGTAGCTTATCTCTGTCTTTAATTTATTAAATTAAACCTGACCAATAAATGAGTATCAATCCGGTCTTAGAGCTGTTCTGCAGTGTGGTAGAGGTATCCTATTTTTAACTCTTGACTCATACATATTTGAAAAAATAAATAAGGATTTTTATTTATTGATGTTGGGAAATTGTGTTAATAAATTCATCATAGTCAAATCATTGAAATAGACACCTATTCATAGACCATTGTCCTCCCAGCAATTTTCTATTTACTATTAGTATGATTTCCTTTATAAAAGTTTTTTTTAATGTAGATAAAATATCCTGAGTTGCATTTATAATATATTTTAGTTGAAGCAATAAGACACAAAAGCCCATGTTTTTTCATAAGGTCTCTGAGACAGATATCTCTGGTATTAGATGAATACAGTGTATTTCCCAGGATTATGCTATTGCATATTTGTTACATTTTGAATATGAAGTTAACATATTCTGCTTGAAATGTCTTGATTACATTGCGTGTTCTGAAAACTAAAATTACTCCAATAAAACTGTTACTTCAAGAGTAATATAACTATATGATGTGACATTTATATTAAATGTGATTTTATATACTGTATAGGGTTTATTTTTTGTAACAAACTAATTTCATCCAGTTCTGGTTGCATTGTAAACTTGGGAGTGAGCTAAAGTGATTTGACATAAATATCCCACTATGGAATTTATTCTGAATGAATTGTAGCATATTGTTTATTTTTAATAATACAAGGTTAATATAATTCAATATGAAATATATTGTTATACATCATGATTTCATGATTCAAAAATGTCTTCCCAATGCTGTCACTGTTGTATTCATTTTAACTTGATGTCTGTGTTGTCTAACACTTTGTGTACTTTATCTGCTGTTTTAATATTGCTAAGAATTGTATAGGATTATATGCCTTTGTTACCAGTGTATAGCTAGTATCAAGAACATTTGTTACCATTTTGGAAATGAAGTAACATTTTTAAGCTACCAGGACAATTGAAGAGCTTAAAAATGTTAGTAATTCTCAGTATGTGGTAACAGATTTTAGAAATTACTAAATTTACTTTAAAAGCCCAATGCATCTCTACTTAGTCCTTCATTGGTAGTATATTAGTCTTAACAGGTGTATGATAATGTGTAATGAAAAATACAGCTTCTCACATCTTTGCTATGCATGACCAACCCTGAATACCCACGTTTCTCCATCCCAGCACAGGCCTTTCCCTACTCCTCTTTGCTAGGCACCAGTCTAGGCAGACAGAGGAGGTAAGTGAGATTAGGAACAGGACAGGATTAAGTGACTAGAAGGTTAAACAAAGGACCAGACCAATTCTACATCAAATTTCATTGTGAAAGTAATACTTTTGATGCCTTCCCGTCTCATCTTTTGCATCCCGTATTATCTCTTATTCTCCTGATGATCCTCCACATCTGATAGAAGAGTTACAGTTCTTTTACATCAGGGGGTAACTGTAATCATCAGGAGCTCTGGAGCCCCACTTAGCATTGTGACTTTGAGCAAGTTACTTAACCCCTCTGTGCCTCAGTTTCTTTGTCTGTAAAATTCAAATGGTTTGTAATGGTGCCCCATCCCAACTAGGATGTAAACTGCGTTGAACAGTGCCTGCCCTATGGTAGACACTGCAGAAATGTTGGCAGCAGTGTTTTTATGACAATGCGTTCATATCACAAATTAGATGGTTAAGCCGTTCTATGAGTGAGACTTTATATCCACGCTGAAAAGAGCTCAGTAAATGTTGCGTGTACTGAATGTTGCACTAACGAAAGACCTGACTTCACTTGCAAGTGCCCCTTGCCCAAAATTATCTCTTTTTCCTCTTAAAACATTAATTCTTTCTGAGTATATACTCTAGTAAGGGTGTTAAGAGAAAAAAGATGATAATTAAACCAAACAACAATAAGGTAGGCATGACTAGTGGCCACACCGTAGGAATATTTTCTATTTAAATCATATTAATTTGCAAAATTGTAGGCAGCTTGGAATTTGGAAGAGGAATCTGGGCCTGTAACCTGAATACCCAGGTCAGTTTAACTTCTCACATCAAAGAAAGTACTGCTTTACTGTAAGCAGTGAGAGGTCCAAGATTCAGTTTCTGCCATATATTGACTCCTAGAACCTAGGAGTAGTCATAATCATTATCCCAGGTCCCACAGAACATTTAGGCCATGAGACCCTCTTGCCTTGACTTGAGATGGCCTGACTTCCTGGGTCCCCAGATGCTGGAAATGTTGCAAAGAGGGCCTCAAAGTAGCTTCTTGATCTGATAAGTTGTTCTCTCCCCTCACTATTATTTATCTAAAATGTTTGGTTGGCTTTTTGAAAATAGTAGATAAACTGTATTATTTCTCCTTAATTACCACACAGTGTAATGTGGTAACCATTGGCTGCCTCATTAAATATGTTTGAGATTGAACCCATTCTAAATTTATTCCAGTACAGCTCTAAACTCCATACATACTTAAGGATTATCATTTACTGTAACATGGGTTGGTCCTCAGTTTTCCACTCAAAGAAATTATAGGAATTAATGCCAGCCATTTTCATTAAGCCAGTTTAATTAATGTTAAAGATCTTAAATGTTCAAAATGTACAGAACATATGAACTGTGACACTAGGCTTTATTTCAAAATAGCATGTTTACATATGCCTGTTTTGTGGCTGTTTTGCACCTCTGATGATCATAAAACCCTGGCTTACGTTTAGCAGAAAATCAACAACTTTGACAGAGGAGCTTAGCCTGGTAGCAGCACAAATTAAAAACCATGTTTAATATTAATGAGGACAAACTTTGAAAGGGTAAGCCAAAACCGGACCCCTGAAATCAACAGTATTGTCAAAGTATTTTATGGTAGATTGGGTGTTTAATCTATTATTTAAATGTACTTACTACTTTTATCTAAGGAGACAAAGTCAGTAACTTACTTTTATAGCAAATACTTTAGTTAAACTGTAGTGTAATTGCAGTGCTCCATGTTAACTCCCCTCAAGCAGTAAACTATATTGAGTGCAATATAGAAAGAATGTTTAGCATCTGCATAACATCAACCATTGACATAATTTTTTAGATTTATTTTTAGGGCCTTCCAATTATAGGATGCTATTCCAAAACCTAATAAGAATAGGGGAAGGTATATACATTTATATATAAAGCTATGCTCTAAGAATTCATTCAGAAACTTTATTTTACTGTGCTGGAAAATACAGTGTAAAGTTGTGCTTCAATTCAAAGACAAAACAAATTAACTGTGACCTTAAATCAAAATTTAATTATGTAGTACCTAATTTCTTTATCTTAAAATGTGAAATGAATCATTATGAGGGCACAGTTGGTGTAGTGAAAAAATACTTCTCTAGTTACTGTAATTATGGGATAATTAAATAACCTTTCTGAACTTCAGTTTCCTCATCTATAAAATATGAATAATTCTTGTACAGCTTACTTCTTAGGGTTTGCATTGGGAATCAAATGAGATGATAATGTGAGAAAATGCTTCATTAATTACTAAGCGTTTTTCAAATGTTTGTGAAGTCCTAAATACATATCATAAAATGGCAATGTAGAAGACTCTAGGCTGCAGCTACTCATCTGTATCTTCCAAGAGTATTTACCTAACATCCTTTGAAAAGCAAAGATGTATCCCGAGCTTTCATTGACACCCAAATTTTTATCTTAATTTTGGTGTCATTCAAAGAAATGTTGCTTCATATAGCTGATAAGCTAGCATTTTTTGACTTCTTATTGTTATTTTAGATATTATTTATACTATTCAGATCTTATTTCTACCTGTCATATCATTTAATCTTCGCAACAATCCTTTGAGGTAAATAATGTTAGCAGCCTCATTGAGGGAACTGAAATAGAATTGCTTAAAGGATTATCTGAAACCACACAGCTAATAAGAGGCCAAAGGAAGACTGAGCCCAGAGCTTTGTTATTCCACAGCCCAGGCAGCTCTGCTAACCCCCTCAGTAGGCAATTTGAATCACACTAGGTATAATACAGCTTATCCCATATTAAAGCACCCCTCACCCAAATCATAACTTCTAAAAGATCTTTTGTCATAAAATAGTTTTAAAACAGTTGGTACCATAACTTTTAGCCATAAAAGGGACCATTAGCTTTTGCTAATTAAGAGTACTGAGGGATTCATTACCTGACTTGAATGAAAGTGAATGACTGGCCTCTCAGAGACCACCAGTGGTTACACAGTGGCCAGGTTGGAAGTTCTGTAACCAGAAGAAGACATACTGGCAAAAGCAGCTGCTAACTTCTGCCTTCCCTTTTGCTGCTTCCCTGAACAGATCTACAGAAACCCTGCATCTCTAAATCTCACTCATGCCTCAGCTTCCCAGCTTGAGCATAACTGACTTTTTTCTTTAATGATAAATATCACCATATATTTAAAGAATTGCTTAAGCCATTTTAATTGAGTGCCTACGGAAGCTCTGCTGAACAGTAGATAGCAAAGAAAAAATGTATTTGTCAGAGTTATATAGTATGCTTTACATTTTCACAAAAATTATTTTTTTCACCAAGTTTTTAGCCTGAGAGCAATAGTCTGCGCTTATGGGAGCTTAGGTACACATTCTTTAGAGTTAAGTAGCTTCCCCTAATAACACCATTATTGAGGAATACTTTTTAACCATTCTTGTATTAAGATGCCACCTATAAAGATATCACCCAGAATGTGGCACGTTGTCACCACAAGTATGCAAAATGATTACTGGTAGTACAATATAAACGTTTTTTTAAAATTATAATTATAAATGTTAATTTTATGTTAGGAAAAGTATAAAAGTATACAGCCAACACATGGAATCCATGATTTCATGATTTTTTAAAGTTGATGTTAAACTGGGTATTTTATTTTTTAAAACGTTAAATGTCAAATGAAGAATACTTCAGTTAGTACCTGAAGAGGCGCGTACACATATAAGTGAGACGTGGAAAACAATGACCTGAAATATGCATGACAATCTCAGCACTAGTTGTCTACAGTGCACTGTCCTATATGACAGAGTCTTGATCGTCCTGCCTTTGTGGTATTTTGTAATGAAAACTTTGGATTGCTTATTGCTTTCATTATAGTGAGCTTGTTAGGGAATATTTTGTCCATCTTCAAAACACCCTTATTCCTTCAAAATAAGGAATAGTCCCAGAGTCTTATTTCCTTATTTTTCTTACAATGACATATTCATTATTTGCCAACTCCTTCACAATGGGAGAAGCTCTATAGAATTTACTGTCATAGGTTTGCAAGGTGAATGCAAAACAGCAATTACTTTTCTTGGTAGTTTAAATGACATCTTGCTATGGAAAAGTCTGAGATAAAACCCCGAAGCTGTTTCTCCCCCGAAAAATTAGGTATTTAGCAAGTAAATTTGGCCAAGAGGAATATGTAAACCACTCTTAAATATGACATGTATGTTCCATTAGGATTTCAAGGTAACTATTGTTCAGGTAATATACATTACTACATGTGTTTATAACTTCTGAATTTGACTGCATGAGAAACCTAGACTTGAAAGTTTTCTTGACTTTTGATCTTTTAAGTGTGTTTTTTACTTTGTGGTTATGTTTGAAAACATTTTAAGTTGAATGCCTAAGATTTGTGCTTTGGGAAAGTTTTTTGTTGTTTAACAGTTTGTTGGTTTTCATTCAGAAACTACTGCTAAAAATAATGTGAGTTTTGAGATCCAGCTCACTTGGTTTAGAATACTGGGTCTCCACTTCTCATTTCTCTGTGACTTTGAGCAAATTGGCAACTGACTGAGAGCCTCAGTTACACAACCTGAACATGGACCTAACAATCCTTACTTCGTGGGGTTGCAATCAAGATTAATGTACGATACTATAAAAGACTTTCTGCAATGTTGGACAGAATAAATGGATGGTAGCTCTTAGTTTTGTTTTCTTCAGTCTGTAGCTGCACCATGAACTATGGTTGTGTAACCCCACCATTTATAGCCTCACTATACAACTAGGTAGCCATATTAGTACGTTCTTGTACTGCTATAAAGAACTACCTGAGACTGGATAATTTACAAGGAAAAGAGATTTAATTATGCTCACAGTTTTGTGAGCTGTACTGGCTTCTGCTTCTGGGGAGGCCTCAGGAAACTTACAATCATGGCAGAAGGGGAAGGGGAAACAGGCACATCTTCACATAGCCCGCAGGAGAGAGACAGTGAAGGGGGAGGTGCTACAAAGTTTCAAATAACTGTATCTTATTATAACTCTATCGTGAGGACAGGAAGGGGGGAGTCTGCCCCCATGATTCAGTCACCTCCCACTAGGTTCCTCCTTCAGCACAGGGAATTACAATTCAACGTGAGATGTGGGTGAGGACACGACCAAACCGTATCAGTAGCCGTCTTTCCTTGAACTTGCCCTGTAGAGGCTCCTTATTCTTGCTCCACATGGACCATTCAGGATTTTGCTACTCACTGTCTGTTTTTAAGTCATTTCTCCTGCCCACCTCCTTTCCTGTCAGTTCTGCATCCTATTTCCCCCTGCATTTCAGTCTTTACTATTGTTTTCTCTGGACTTCCAGTTGTTAGCACATACTTTAGCAGTTCTTTTCCTCTACTTCCTTGATTCAAATCTTATTTCTCCAACAACATTCTAAGTACCCAAGAGTAAAGAAAACTATACCTGTACTTTTCCCATATTAGCCACAATTGTCTGGCATAGCGCCAGAAACAAAGCAAAAAGGATGTTAAATCAGATGCATTGAAAAAATGGGAAGGCAGTGGTCTTAAAGTAAAATAAAAGCCCAAAACATGCTGATACATTTAATTTGGGATTGGATGTACTATATTGAGTACAATACTGACTACCCAGTAATGGAAATGTAATAGAGAAAAGAAGAGGAAATACACTAAATCCCTTATGTCAGACCTAGATTTAAATTATATCTCTACTTGCATGATGTTAAGCAAGTCACCTAACGTTAAATGTAAAATTACAGGGTGCAGGGGATGGGGAGAACTAACCAAACAACTAATAAATAAAAGAGATTTGGACCCTGAAGATTGAAATCTTGGCTCTGGAACTAAATAACTGCATGTATATTCTTGACAAGTCATGTAGCTCTTGATTTCCCTCATCTCTAAATTTAGCATGACAAAATCCATTTCACAAGGCTGTTAGGATTAGTTAAAACGTGTGTGTGTTGATGCCTGGTATATTGTGGGCATATACTAAATGTTGCATTTATTTGTCAGTAAAACTCTGTGGATCCTATATGGCCTCATTGTAAAGTGAGGGACCTGAGTTAGATGATCACTAAAATCCCCTTGGTTCTTAGTTTGGGGCAGCTATAACAAAGTACCGTGGATGGAGGATGGAGCGGATTGTAAACAACAGAAAGTTATCTCTCACAGTTTTGGAGGCTAAATGTTAAAGATCAGGGAGCTGGCACGATTGGGTTCTGGTGGATTCTCTCTTCTGGGTTACAGACTACCAACTTCTTGTTATATCCTAACATGGCAGAAAGAGGATGAGAGAACTCCCCAAGGTTCCTTTCATCACATTGTTGGTTAGAATTTCAACATAAGAATTTGTGGGGAACACAAACATTCAATCCATAACATATTCCAATGTTCTACATCAGTCATGTCAGAGAAAAGATAATAAAGAATGGATACTGTTCTTTTTAAACTCACTAGGGATTCTGACTTATCTGCAGGAAACAGTTGTAGCAAATAGAGGAAAATTAATACCTCTAAATTAAATATGGTACTAGCAGAATATATTTTATTATTCATACTATGGTTTTACCTTTATAGTAATACCAATGGACATCTATGGCATCTCCCCCTCAAGTTTTGATGTTTCATTTTGCCTGGTAAGAACCTCTATGTTAAATGCTTAAATGATCAAGTATCCCAGTAATAAACAAAGCAGAGCTGAACCTGCCAAGTTGACCGACAGTTCACTGGTAGAAGAGCTGTATTTTATAATGTAAACATCAGGTTTGACTTCTCGTTAATATTACACACGATCCAAGTTCAAAGAGAATATAACATTGATTCACTACATTTTTCAGTGAAGGATTCTGCCGGTTGAAGAGAAAAATGTAATCTGTTGGCAATTGGGGTTTTGTGTTTGAAGTCCTGATTTGTAAAACACAAATTGTTTTGTTTTTGTTCATCTTCACAATTTTCCTATGCATAGAAATCTTGAATATAGTCTTTTTCTGGCAAGTGTCTGAATAGGGGTTTACAATGCCTTGTTTATCTGACAATCAACGATGTTGGCAAATATTTCAAGGCTCCTGTAATACTAATGTGAGTATTCAGGTGAAGGAAGGTAGTTATCTGTCTGGCACACGGGAAAACTTAAGGGCATTACAGTAATGAACTGTTTCCTAGGAAGGCCATGTTTACCAGCAGTCAAATATGGAGGCCACAATTAATAGAAAAGAATCCACCAGAAGGTTCTAAAATTGGGTCTTGTAGTGCTTCAAAAGAGATACTGTTACTGTGTCCCACCTTTTCCTGCTCTGTTGGCCCTAATTCTGAGTATGGTACTGCCCTCCTTGCTTCCTTGAGATCTCAGCATTTAGGGAAGTGAAAAGTTCTCTGCTCACAAGAAAGATCCTCCCCTCGATCCAGGGGGTTGACAGACAGATCGGTATGGTATGATTTCATGGATATGCAGTATATAATATGCCAGAATGTTTGACCTACCAGGTAGGAATCTAACCATGTCTTCCTCCACAAACGTTGACATTTAGGGTTTCAGTTTTTGTTTTTCCTGAAGTTGTTTCTTTGAACGTCTTACTTTTAAATTCTCTGGAGGAAATTGAAATTTAAGATAGCTAAGACAAAGAAGAAACATTGAATTTAGTTGATTATTTCTGAGATTACTTTAAGTCTTTGTAACCTTAAATTTTCACATTTGTTCCAAGTAAATAGTTAGAAAACTTAAGACTATATTTGATACCACAGTTGATCTTCTGGTAGCTGATAGTAAATGGGAGAAAGGTAAAACTAGTAAAAACAGTTCTTAATAGAAATGTAAAGGAATGTAGTAAGTATATACTCTGTTTTAAGCCTTTGAAAATCATGAGCGATTACTTTTATTAAAAAAAATATATACATATATATACACACACTGTGTGTGTGTGAACTCCACTTTTTAGAGTTCAAGTTCTTGGCCCAACTTGTCTCTGCAAATCTGTTTTATGAAAGTGAATTCTTAAGCATGGTTTTTAAAGGAAGAGCCCTGGACAGTTATGATCAGATACTTTTAACCATGTAACCCTTTCTTCACACAAAAATATTTCATTGAAGTACAATGTCTATAGTGAGCCCCTTCTCTTTGAAGTGAGGTAAAGAAAGAAAAACAAGTGCAAATACACACACACACATGCACCATGTGTGCATAAATCTCCTGTGACTTCAGAGATCACAGTTTGAAAATGCTATTTTACTATGTTTTCCTTAGAATGACAGCCCCAGTTTTTTGAATTCTGAACTAGACCTTGAGCGATAATTATTTTAAATTTAAAAATACAAACTACAGGAAGAAGATTCCTGAAAGATGGTAGCAGCAGTGACACTGTCCTTTAATCTCATCATAGCAACAGAGGAAGTAGGATATCAAAACCAAAAACCTACAGATAGCAACAACCTCAAAGCCAAGTATCCTTATAAACCCCCAAATACTAACAAGTAAGGACAAACTGCCCACAACTAGAACATCAGTGTGGGATCGGTAAATGTGTGGAAGGAAGCAAACGGAAGGAAATAAGGCGGCTGATGGGCCCTGAGAAGAGGAAAGCCCTTGAAGTGCCACCAAATACTCATTGGAAAGCACAGCAAACCAATTACTTAGCAGCCGCTGAGATTGCATGTGCATTTTGTAATATTTAATTAATAGGTAAATAAAAGAGACAGGAAAGTGTTTCGTTTGATAGTGCTAAAGCAGTCTGGGCCTTTAAAACTCCTGTAGTAAACAAAGCAAAGTTGTCTTCTAGAACAAATGCTGTCACTGAAGAAAACTGCTTGAAGTAGAATCCAAATTAAGCATTATAGGACAAAAGGTGACAAGAAACAGTCCATATAAAAAGTGGGCAAGGACAACAGAGGAGGGAGTCCCACAAAGTGGGAGACCATATTTTGTAAAATAACTTTGTGAAAACAACTGAAAAGAGAGCTCTGGAATTATTAAGTTGGGAAAAATTAGGCTGAACTGTCCCTTTCAAAGTACAGGAAAACATCTTTAAAAAAGAAAAAGTAAAACAAAAATTGTTAAAGCTTTTGTAAGATAAAAGTATACAAGGCACAATAATATTCCTACAATGAAAACATGCCCCAAAAAAGTCCACAAAATAGATTAAAACTATAAACTATTAGTTCAAAACAAGCTAAAAGAAGTTTTTTACATGACATCTGAAAGGAAAGGCAAATCCAAATTAGACTCAGAAGTTAGGTGCTTGGAGAAGAATCAATGGAGTAGCATATTAAAGATACATCACAAAGTAAAACATGAGCCACTTACTTTCTATCCAGCCAGACTTACCTTCAGTTACAGCTCCCCCAGACAAATAGTATAAACACTCCAAGAATCAAATATTGCTCACATGAGCCCTTGCTGAGAAATTTACTAGAGAATGAGCTTCAGATCACCAAAATGAAAAGCAAATTGCAGAGACATCAGAATAAGGACTAGTGAAGTTTTGTTTCTTAGCACTTAGTTACTGGACCGTATGACTGAGTCCTGGCCACTGACAAGGGGTGGCAGAAATACAAGGTACTTCCAAACACCATCCTCCACACTTTTTTCACTAATTTGTCAGCTAGGTACAAAGGATCCAGCAAAGTATTTTTTGTCACGAATAGAATCACTTTACAGTTATTCCAGATATCTTTAAATAATGCTTCATTACCTCAAAATTACAATTATTAGACCTAGCAGATTAAATTGGATTTTTGTCATTTATTATTAAATCTGTAACACTTTTTTTTTTTTTTTGAGACAGGATTGCACTGTTACCCAGGCTGAAGTGCAGTGGCATGATCACAGCTCACTGCAGCCTCAACCTCCTGGACTCAATCCTCCCACCTCAGCCTCCTGAGTAGCTGGGACCAACAGGTGCACACACTACTAAGCCCAGCTTATTTTTTATTATTTTTGTAGAGACAGGGTTTTGCTGTATTGCCTAGGCTGGTCTCAAACTCCTGGGCTCAAGCGATCCTCCCACCTTGGCCTCCCAGAGTGCTGGGATTACAGACATGCCTGGCCCTGTAACAGAAAAGTTTTTAATCTTTTGATAACTTTATTTCAATATAATCTATTTTCTTTGTGATACTGTGCATTCTCTGTTAGGATTTAAAAACATTATTCTGAGAAAAGGTCTATATTCTTCACTAGACTGCCAAATGGATCCATGGCACCTGATTTAAATGGAAGGAGACAGGGTATTTAAATTAAATGGGAGCAAGCTGCCTTTCCCCCACTCTATCAGTGCACATTGAAAATGACGTGAGCAAGAAATAAATTTTTGTTGTAAACTTTAAATGGGAAAAAAAAACACGAAGGAAAGTTTTTTTATTTTATTCAGATGCTTTATAGAAAGAACATTAATATTTTCTTAATGTTTTAGTAGTTTATTTGTTATTCAAAATCAGTTTACATAGTTTTTTTCTGATTATCCCCAGGAGTCAAAAAAAGCACCAGCCTACCTTCAATTTTTGTGGTTGAGAAAACTAGATCAAATTGAACATTTCTGGGTTTTTTTCTATTTTGTATTTCTCATTTCCGTAGGATTTGGGGAAACAGGTGGTATTTGGTTACATGAGTAAGTTCTTTAGTGGCGATTTGTGAGATTTTGGTGTACCCACCCATCACCCGAGCAGTAGACACTGAACTCAATTTGTAGTCTTTTATGTCTCACCCCCTTCCCACCTTTTCCCTCCTGAGTCCCCAGAGTCCTTTGTGTCATTCTTATGCCTTTGCATCCTCATAGCTAGGCTCCCACTTATGAGTGAGAACATACGATGTTTGGTTTTCCATTCCTGAGTTACTTCACTTCTTAGAATAATAGCCTCCAGTCCGTTCCAGGTTGCTGTGAATGCCATTAATTCATTCCTTTTTATGGCTAAGTAGTATTCCATCATATACATATACCACAGTTTCTTTATCCACTCATTTATTGATGGACATTTGGGCTGGGTTCACATTTTTGCAATTGCAAATTGTGCTGCTATAAACATGCATGTACAAGTATCTTTTTTGTATAATGACTTCTTTTCCTCTGGGTAAATACCCAGTAGTGGGGTTGCTGGACCAAATGGTAGTTCTGTTTTCAGTTCTTTAAAGAATCTCCACACTTTTCCATACTGGTTGTACCAGTTTACATTCCCACTAGCAGTGTAGAAGTTTTCCCTTTTCACTGCATCTATACCAACATCTGTTTTGTTGTTGTTTTGCAGGAGTAAGGTGGTATCGCATTGTGGTTTTGATTTGCGTTTCCCTGATCATTAGTGATGTTGAGCATTTTTTCTTATGTTAGTTGGCCATTTGTATATCTTCTGTGAATTGTCTATTCATGTCCTTAACCCAGTTTTTCATGGAATTGTTTGTTTTTTTCCTGCTAATTTGTTTGAGTTTTTTGTAGATTCTAGATACTAGTCTGTTGTCAGATATATAGATTGTGAAGATTTTCTCCCACTCTGTGTGTTGTCTGTTTACTAACTGAAGATATATTTCTTACAGTCATTCTGGTTCTCACTTTAAAATGCAAATTTGGTACAAAGTACTCTTCACCAAAAGGACTGTGCAGATTTCAGGCACAAATACACATTATTGTACATGTCCAAGAATCTATCACAAAAAACACCATAGAATTATGACATAATGTATAATTTTGGAATTTGTTGTTGAAGGGGGCTTTGAGGATTTCTAATCCACCATCCTCATCTTAGTAAAAGTAAATTATGAACCAGAAAAGTTTAAATTTACATATGGTTAGATTTGCCCGTAGTTACACAACTGGAATGGCAGTCTAGAATAAAACTATGCTGTTTCTACATATGTGATAATAATGTGTTAGACAAATTACAGTTTTACACAGTCTTCATCTTCCTCCCCTTTCCTCCTTCCTGTCACAGCAGAAAAGGTGTCACTGCTTCTCTCTGTGGTTTAATTCTCCCTCCTGCATGGACCCTTCGTATCCCCATCACTTCTTATCCCCCATTCACATTCCTCTCTGCCTCTTCACCTCCAGACTTTTAAAAATAGAAACACATTAAAAAAAAATAGAAACACATTGTTTCTCCTTTATTTTTTTCACTTCTTAACCCACAACCAATGACAAGCATTTCACTCAAATTGCTCTTCTTGAAGTTACCAACTGCATCTTGCTCAAAATGATGGAACTTTTTCCATGCCACACTGTTGACCACATTTTTCTCCTTGAAGTGCTCTCCTCTCTCAGCTTCTGTGATAGCATATGCCCCTGAGTTTCCTCTTGTCTGGTTGCTCTTTCTCAGCCTCCTCATCTTTTGCCAATACCCTTAAATGTCAGTAAGTGTTTCTCAGAACTCTCTCCTAACCCCCGCCTTTTGCACTGCTTATTCTCTCGCAACCTAATCCGCTCATAGAGGTTATAAACACTAACAGTTGTGAGTACTGTTGACTCACAAATCTCTGCAGTACATCCCTTTTACCTGAATTTTATACCTGGCTGGCATCTGCAGATGGACATGCCACAAGTCCTCCACGCTCAGTATGATCCTTTTGGGTCTCAACTCTGAGATTTATTACTTCTTTCCATGCCCGTATCATTACCACCATCATCTTATACCTCAATCACTCTAAAGCCCTCTAACTAGTCTCATGTCCTCAATCTTAGCTGCATCCTCACTGCTGTCAGGATGATCTTTTTCGTATGAAAATCTGTTGTTCCGTGAAAGGGACATATATGCAAAGCCACCCCTAAACTCTGAAGGAGCCAAGAAACTAAAGGATAAGGCTCGCAAATCCAGTTTGTCAGGAAATGGCGATTTATTTGGGAACTTATAGATGGAAGCATAGTCTTGGGTGGCAGCAAGACAGGTGGATCTGCACACAACTACTCCCCAGACACTGGGCTTTTCTACAAGAGGGAAAGGGTTTACAGGCTCTACAGAGACCATTTAAGACAACCCTCTAGAACAGGCAAGAGTGCTAGGTACATCTTGCTTGCGCATTAATTTGTGCTGTAGCATCAAGGTTGCTTTGACCTAAAAGTAGGATTTATAGTGAGTACATGTTTTTATACTAAGGACAGTAAATAAAATAGGAATCAGGAGGCCTTCACAGGACTGGAGTTAATCAGAAGTCAACCTCGTGGATTAGTATTCAAGATGGAGTCACTTTTGTCTGTGCATCTGTTCAAGTTCACTTCTCTTTTTAAAACCTCTCAGAGGCTTCATTGTTTTCAGGATAAATCCACCTTAGTACTGCATAAAAGGTGCTGTCCTGCTTACCACTCCAGCCTCAGTTTGACCCAGTATCAAACAGTGCTTTTAGTTTTCTGAAAGAAAATTCCACTTCTCTATCGCCTCCTTGGCTTTGCCTGGGCTCTTCTCCTACATGCCCTTCTATCCCCACCACATCTTCCACTCTCTTGATTACTCATGGCTGGATAACTTCTTTGAATCTTCTGGATCTCAAATCTCATGACTGGCTTGAGAAGCCTTTCCTCTCTGTGTCCGAAAGCTTTCCTTGCTTAGTCCTATTAGAGATAGCACCCATCATAGTGTATTGTAATTGCCCCTTAATTTGTCTGTCTTCCTCCAATAGATGTGGAACCTCATGAGAGTTACAGCTGTATCTTAATCTCTGTTGTATCCCCAGGATCTAGGACCTGCAGGTTTCTTTTAATGAATGAATTAATGAACCCTATCTGTTTTAATAAAGACATTTTCTTTACTACAGTACAACAAAAGTTAGGACAGAGCTAGTTTTTGGGATCCATATCATAGCTCTACCTTACTGGTGAGATTCCAGCCCTCTGAAAAAGTAAATAATTATGTAAACTTACTTGGAATATAAATAGAGTAATTGTTTTCTATACAAAAATAGAATGATTGTTTTCCAGTGTACTAAGTTGTTATAAGGAAACACAAATTTCCCAAATGATTTTTTAAATTTTAATTTTTATCTGGGTATGGTGGCTCACGCCTGCAATCCCAGCACTTTGGGAGGCCAAGGCGGGCAGATCACAAGGTCAGGAGTTCGAGACCAGCCTGGCCAACATGGTGAAACCCTGTCTCTACTAATTACAAAAAAAAAAAAATTAGTCGGGTGCGGTGGCACATGCCTGTAATCCCAGCTAGTCGGGAGGCTGAAGCAGGAGAATTGCTTGAACCTGGGAGGCAGAGGTTGCAGTGAGCTGAGATCGCACCATTGCACTCCAGCCTGGGTGACAGAGTGAGACTCCATCTCAAAAAAAATTTTTTTTAATTTTTGTGGGTACATAGTAGGTGTTTATATTTATGGGTTACATGAAATACCTTAATACAGGCATAGAGTGTGTAATAATCAGGGTAAATGAGGTCTACATCACCTCAAGCATTTATCCTTTGAGTTACAAACAATCCAGTTACACTCTTAGTTATTTTAGAGTGTACGATTAAAATATTTTTGACGATAGTCACCCTGTTGTGCTAGCAAATACTATGTCTTATTCATTCTTCCCATTTTTTTTTTGTACCCATTAACCATCCTGTCTTCCCTCTACCCACTACCCCTCCCAGCCTCTGGTAACCATCTTTTTACTTTCTATGTCCATTGAGTTCAATTGTTTTGACTTTGGGCTCTCACAAATAAGTAAGAATATGCAAAGTTTGTCTGTGCCTGGCATATTTCACTTAATATAATGACCTCGAATTCCATCCATGTTGTTGCAAATCACAGGATCTCATTCTTTTTGTGGCTGAATAATACTTTGTTGTGTCTGTGTACTACCTTTCCCCAAGTCATTCATTTGGTGATGGACACTTAGGTTGCTTCCAAATCTTGGCTATTGTGAATAGTGCTGCAATAAACATAGGAGTACAGATAATATCTATGATATAGTGATTTCCTTTCTTTTGGGTATGTATTTAATACCTAGCAGTGTGATTGCTGGATCATATGGTAGTTCTATTTTTAGTTTTTTGAGGAACCTCCAAACTGTTCTCTGTAGTGATTGTACTAATTTACATTCCCACCAACAGTGTATGAGGGTTCCCTCTTCTTCACATCCTTGCTAGCATTTGCCTGACTTTCAGATAAAGGCCCTTTTAACTGGAGTGAGATGATATGTCATTGTAGTTTTAATTTTCATTTCTCTAATGTCCCAAAGTTTTAAACATGTAAAAAGAATCTTTCCTTTAGTAATTCTGTGAAAAGTCTTAGGAAAATGTTCTGAGCTCTCTACCTTTTTTCCTGTAAAGCCCAGGAAAAGATTTTTTTTTTTCTTATGGGTATGTATAAATTTGTTTACCTGAGGCATCTGGTTTTAGTGACTTTGAATTAATCAAAACAAATACACAAAAAACCAATCAAATGACCTTTATTGTACAAATATATTTGTATTTATATGTTATCTAAGAGCAAGTAGTTAAACCACAGAAGACCCAGAAATGTATCTAGTAGGCAAATTGTGAATGCACACCATTATCTTCTCATTTTTTTGTTTCTATTTGTAAAGCTTAAAATTTCCATTAATGTATTTGTTCCCACGACTGATACAGATCGCTTTCAAATCAACCTTTGTACTTACATGTAGAGGAACATAGAATTTTCTTATTTATAGATGCTGACAGTGATTTGAGAGAAGGGAAGCAACACCCTTAAAACCTCTCTGACACTCCCAGTGCATATATTCTTTGGACATTCTCTTATACCTTCTTGGTGACCAGCCATTTTGTAGGTTGTGCCTCGGTATACTGCTAGGTATCTTTTCCTCTGTTTGGCCTCTTTCTGGTCTAGATCAGCATGTGGTCTCTCTTTCTTACAAGGTTTCTTCTTAGGAGTAATCTTGTGATAATTATGTTTGTCATCCGGGATATGTGATGAGCAGCTTACTCATGACTGCTTTGCCCAGAGAACTGATGCTTCTCAGGCTCTCTTTATATCTGTTATAACATCAGGAAGGCCAAGTCAAACCTAACCTTACCTCATCTAGATCTTTCTGTTCTTGGTATGCTTCTAGTCTCTCTGTGTCTACTCTCTGGAGGTAAGCATGATCTCAGAGCCATTTGAATGAATATTTCCTAACAATATTGCTAATGGACTGAAATATGGTTTCAGAGATCATATTTCTAATTGAAGTCCATTTGCAATATTCTTAGGAAAAGTTTTTCATTCTTTTTTCAGTTCTTCCTTTCATGTATTTCTCTTGATCTGTATTTACAAACACATTGTTAATAAGCAGCATAAATTGAGTAAAATGCATTTCTTGAAATTCTAATCAATAAATCAAAATTAAGGTCAGTTGTGGGTTATGGAGGAACAGGAGCCTGCCACGACATAAGTTTGGCAGCATTTATATTCTAAGCATGATAAATCATGAAAGGAAAACAAGTCTCAGTTTTTTTATGCTAGATTTGTGAGTAAAATATGCAACTGTCTTTGAAATCCGTGTTAAGCCAAGTTTACAAATACATTAGCAGGCCTTTAATTTTTTCCTGGCATTGAGACTGTTGTAGTGAAAAGAAGAACACGTTGGTATATGATTATTTTAAGGGAAATATATTAATCTGTCATAATATCGTAAGTATTAAAAAACAGGCCCTTCTGCTCTATTGCTGTTTACCTTAATGAAAATACAAGGTCATTAAGTTGGTAAGCAGAGCATTAAGGGTGAACATAATAATGTTTCTATAACAAGTTGAATCTTTTTAAACAAAGGAGTTAAAAACATGAAGTGACCTGTCATCCATCATTTGAATAAGATTCTACATTTAAAATTAAAGAAGTCATTTCGTCTGTGATGACATATTGGGGTTTGGAAATGGACTATTACCAATCCAAGCAAAGGCAGGGAATATCCACGGGTTCCTTTGCATTCATTATGTGAGTTACAATCTGTTTTATAATAGCATTTCCTGGTGTAAGGTATTTGAAACACACTTACCCCTTCCTTCCATTTCCATATTGTTTTCTGCATTGTCTAAGTGACCCAGCAAGCAAATTTTTTGTAAAGTGGATTTTTGTTCCTTTACCATCAATATTGGGTTGCTTTTCTATCTACTAAATGGTGGATTCATACCCGTCTCTAGTTTTTGTGGCTGTTTGTGAAACTTAAATGAAGTTGGTGTTTTGAAAACTTGGATATTTTCTTAACACTGATCATGATTCTGTGGGCATAGAAATTGAATATAATTATTATGCTACATATCCTAACACTTATGAATTTGGCAGTAGAGCACTATTAAAAGATAGCCACGGTTTAAATTTACTCAGGCCAGGTGCAGTGGTTCATGCCTGTAATCGCAGCACTTTGGGAGGCCAAAGGAGGAGGCTTGCTTGAGGCCAGGAGTTTGAGATCAGCCTGGGAAACATAATGATACCCTGTCTCTACAAAAAATTTAAAAATTAATGGGCCCAGTTAGCATGTGCCTGCAGTCCTTGCTGTTCAAAAGGCTGAGGTGGGATGATTGCTTGAGCCCAGATCAAGGCTGTAGCGAACTGTGATCATGCCATTGCACTCTAGTCTGGACAAAGAAGCAAGACCCTATCTCAAAAAATAAAAATAAACTTTAAAAAATTAATTTACTCACTCTAAATGGTTTGATTTTTAATTTTACCCTGTTTAGTGTTTAATAAACTACTCTTTGTTATTTCCATTCTTTGTGTTATAAAAGCTGTCATGAGTTACTGCTTCCAACATCATACATAAAACAGGAATAATCAAATTGGATTGTGCCAACATTTTAACTAATGAGTCCCAAAGTATAGTATTTCCATTTGTAATGTTGATTTAATTCTGGAAGTTTGTGTTAAATTCCTCATTTTTTTTTTGTTAAAAATATTCTCTATCTTTATTTTATTACTATTTGATGAACTAAAGAGATGTAATTATTAACAAAATTATCATTTTAAAATTTTGCATTGTGAATACTTAGCATGCTCTGGTCATAAACAGTGTAATTATGTTTGTAGTGAATAAATTGTTAGCATAAAATAAAAAGAAGTCTTACATGAATTAGGAGAAAATTTATCTTGATGTTTTGCAAATCCTTAGCCAGCTGTGAATATACATCTAAATAATACTACACTCACAGAGAAAGCAGTTTATTATGTGCTGATACATTTTTAGGAGCTTTTGTATGATTAGTTTTGGAATAGAAAAAATGCAACTTCTGTAAGCAGAGAAATTTCACCAAGTAATAGCTAAATGTGTACCACATCTGTGTTTTAGGGAGATTAGTTGTGTTTTAAAATAGTTTGGAATCACTGCCTTAAACTCTATTTTATTATTTACAATTATTTCTCACAGTCACTATGTTACATATATACTTGTTTATTTGCTTACTATTATCTTTCCTTCAGTAGGATATAAGTTACATGAAATGAAGAACTTTGGACTTGTTCACTGCTAAATCTGCAGCACATAGAACAGTGCCAACATATATAGAGGGATCTTAGGATATATTTGTTGGATATATGAATAAGTGAAAAAGTAAATTTCATTTGGCATCCTTTTTTGTTTTTACTTATCATGTTTTGAGGGTTTCTCCATGTTACTAAAGAGTTAAATATATTTTTTGAGGAAGAAATTATGATGTATCCACTGATATACTTTGGCAGTGTCCCCACCCAAATCTCATCTCAAATTGTAATCATCATAATCCACACATGTTGAGGGAAGAACTCAGTGGGAGGTGATTGGATAATGGGGGCGATTTCTCTCATGCTATTCTTGTGATAGTGAGTTCTCACGAGATCTGATGGTTTTATAAGAGGCTCTTCCCCCTTTGTCTCACTCTTCTTTCTCCTTCCACCTCGTGAGGAGGGAGATGTTTGTTTCCACTTCTGCCATGATTGTATGTTTCCTGAGGCTCCCCAGACCTTTGGAACTGTACGTCAATTAAACCTCTCCTCCATAAATTACCCAATCTTGGATATTTCTCTGTAGCAGTGTGAAAACAAACTAATATACCTATTCCGTCCTCAGCACTTTTTGCCAGTGTTACAAGTGTCAGTTCTTTATGAATTCATAAATCCAATCAAAGTGTGTTCTTTGAATATCTATTATGTTGCAGACATCGTCAGAGCTGCCTAGTATGCAAAGATAAGTAAGACACAGTGCCTGCCTTCAAGGGACTCCTAGACTGTAAAAGACAGGCAACAACATAACCAGAGGTAGGGATAATTTATTTTGCTGGTTAGGAGTGAAACCAGGATTTACGAAGTGGCTAACTCTGAAAAAATGGCAACAGACTGATCACCAATGGAAATTTAAACAAATATATGTCAATTAGAGAATGATAGCAAAAGGATAGTGATGTTCAAAAGAAATATGACTATGTACAAATCACATGGATTTCCAGGTCCCAGCAGGGAACAAGTTCAACATAAGTCAGTAGTTTTCTTACATCAAGAACTGATGTGAAACAAAAATATCAAGAATAGAGCCTGCAAAACCAAAAAAGTAATATTTCTGTTCCCCTAGAGGAGAAGCTGGTCTTTACTATAATAGCAAGTTCAAATCTGTTCTCATTTGATCATCCTTTTACCTATTATGTGCAAAGAGTCATCTTAGATTACAAAAAATTAGAGGCCACGATTGTTGGCTCATGCCTATAATCCCAACACTGTGAGAGGCTGAGGCAGAAGGATCACTTGAGCTTAAGAGTTCAGAACCAGCCTGGCCAAAATAGGGAGGGCCCATCTGTACAAAAAAAAAAAATTTTTTTTTAATTAGCTGAGCATGGTGGCACATGCCTGTGGTTCCAGCTACTCACAAGAGGTTGAAGTGGAAGGATCACTGGAGCCCAGGAGATGGATGCCGTAGTGAGCTGTGATTGTGCCACAGGATCCTTCATAATAGTGTCACAGGATCCTTCAGGTGTTGCTTTTCTAGCTGGAAACCTCTGTGTTAGGTGGTACATTTGCTTGGGTGGTGCCTTTGCTTGGGCCCACCGGGCTCATTTTACCCACTTGGCCTGGAATGAGCTGCACTTGTACTACCAGCCTGGATTCCACACCTGCCAAGGGCAGGCCAGGCACAGAGCAGCAAGAGATGTGTGAGCAAGCAAGCATGGGGTTCAGCCACTGTGCACAGCCGGGCATGCCAGCTATTGTGGTGGGGCAGGCAGCTCCATGCAACGCTGTGGCTAGATTAGATGTACTGCGAGTGGCTTCTGCAGGCACCTGCATCTGAATGAGGGGAACGCAGTGGTGACTGGAAACTTGGAGACACAGAAACAGCAGAGCCTCAAAGAGGTTGTCAAAGTCCTAGCTCAGGGAGCCCCTAGATCTAGGCTCCCCAAAGGGCCACAGCTCTTTCCTCCTCATCCATCACCCACAAGATGGTGAGCATTGAGGTGGGAGTGGGGGCATGTTTCAGCACTGCTTGTGTTAAAGCTCTTTCAGTCTCACCATTCAGTGGGTCCCAAGTTCTTGTCCCACATCCAGGAAGAATGAGATACATGGACAACTGGAGGGTGAGCAAGGTGGAAAGAAGCTTCATTAAGTGACAGAATGGCTCTCAGGAGACCCGAAATGGGTAGCTCCTTTCACAGGCAGGTCGTCCCAATGAATGTCCAACTCTCAGCAGAGAAGAAACCCATAGTGGGTAGCTCCTTTCTGCAGGCAAGTCTTCTAGAGGAGTGTGTGAGTCTGGCTGAGTCTGGGGTTTTTATGTGCTCAGAATGGAGGAAGTGCATGCTGATTGGTCCATGGGCTGTCATGGGTGAGCCTGAAGAAAGTACCATCTGGTTGGCTGGACAGTTATTGATGAAGTTCTCACTCCCAGCTGCAGACTTCACTCAGGACTAGCAGCCCAGCCTACATGCTTCAGGACGTCCCCGGCCTGAAGGTGGGATTTCTCTGAGGACCTGTCCCTTCCCACTTAGGAACCTATCTGCCTTTAATACCATCCATGGCACCTAGGTCGTCTGTGCCAAGAGGCTCCCACAGGTCCATGCCAAGCTATCCTCAGCCCCCCAGCCCAGCCCCACTTCTGTGCTTGTATGTATCTAAAGTCCAGAGGGAGCCAAGGCAGCAGGAGGCTAGTGTGTCAGCACTGCCCTGAGCATGTGCACACCCAACCAGGTTGCAACAGCACCCAGGCTCAGCCACAACTTTGCTCCACTCCAGAGCAGATGTCCAGAGCCGGGAGAGGCCAGGAAGTGGGAACAGGTACTTTCAAGCCTGTGTGGTGAGGGGCCTTCATGGGCCCTCGAGGGTGCAGGGATGCTTTGGTCTGGAGCCATGGCTGGGTGACTGCAGCTGTGCCTGGCAGCACAGGGCTCCTGCCCAACAACTCAGTAGAGGGTGGGGCTCCCGCCTGTTCCCAGCCCTTACTGGTTCTGTGGAGGACACAGCCCTGGCCGCACCTCCCCCACTACAGCTGGTGTCCCTACAGCAGCTGCTGCCATGAACAGAGCGAGACCTTGTCTCAGAAAAAAAGAAGAAGATTCAGAGAACCAAGAAAGGCATAAAGGTGGAAAATAAAAGCCATTTTAAATGCTGTAAAATTGCTTAGTATAGAAAAAGGATTTCTACCTTCCTAAATTTCCAGTAACTGAAAGGCATTGACAAAATGGTTTTTTGAACAGAAATAGAGGAAAGGGCCTTATATGTAGTAAAATAAAATGAAACTAAGCATTAGAGAAAACTTTCTAGTTTAAGAAAAATTAACCAAATACTTGAAAGTCGGTAATTGGCGAAACTGCCTTAATAGGGTACTATTTGGTTCGAAAGTATTAGCTACAACGTTTTAGCAAGTATATGAAATATCAGTGACTTTTGTGATCTTAACATATTGATAATGACAGATTTGGATTTGGGTTTTGATCTTCCCCAAGGAAAATTAAATCCATCAAAGCAAAGAAGCCCAGCTGGCATAAGCACTTGAGAGATTCAAAAAAGATAGGCCTGTTGGTTGTCTGTAACATATTCTATTCTCGACCTTTAGTTTCAGCTTTAACATTTCTATCCTTTCAAATGCTACTCTGGCCCGTCCACCTGCATCAAATGAATAATAGGTTTTCACAAGTCGTGGCATTTTTTTCTGAATATAAGACAATGAGTGGCCATCTTTAGAAGGAAATTGTTTTTTAAGAATCAGGCTATCCTTTTTCATTCAAACTAATTAGTTGGTGCCTTCAGAGCTTTGCTTTCATATACTGTATATATTGTAGTCATACTATGTCCTTTGCATTTGTTTCAGTTTATAAAGAGTACAATTAGCCTTTTTAATGCTTAGTTCAGTCACAATTAAAGCTCCCCTAATGGTTAGGGATTGGTCTTTCCAAGGCTGAGAAGGTGTTTTTAATTATTCATTCCTCTGTTTGTTTCTTACAGCAGCCTCAGCTGTGCTTTATTATTCAAAGGTTAATGCAAACTGAGAAGTGGATAAATTAAATCTGCTTGGCAGCCAACAACCCAACATGTTAGCAGACACTGTAAGATGGGGATGGGCAGTGTAAGTTATTTCCATCATTGCATCACTGCCAAAAGCAAAAACCACTAAATCCTTCAAAGATAGCCCACGTTGACAGGAATTATTGAGGGATACTACAAGTTGATGGTTCTTAAATAGCAGATCTTCTGTAAAATCTGTGTTTGTTTTGCTTACAAAGAGAAGGCAGTGGCTGAAATCTAAAAGGCAATAATAGCTACTGTAGAAAATTGATATAGATACCATGACTAACGAACTTTGTATAATATTAAATCACCAACTTGAGTGCTAGAAGTCACTTCTATAAATGTTTTACAACAGCCAACTGCAAAATCTCACATGAAAGCTAGGGCCTAATAGACCATCCTTAGACAACTAAGCAATTGAGTAGTGAACTATGACATAATGTGAAAGTGCTGTCATAACTTAACTCTTGTGAGCAACAGGATGTTTCTAGAGTCTTTCATTTGCTTCCTTTTGAAAATGTGTATTTATAGCTATAGAACTCAGAATTTTATAGACTCTTAAGAGGGTGCCCTCTAGAAATACTGACCACAAATGATGTGGAGGAAAAATAAATCATTTCATCAAGGAAAATAGATTTTATGAATATACCAAAAGCCAAAATGTAAACTTGAGTCTTCTATTTGGTTACTCGTCATCTCTTTCCACCAGGTATTCTGTGTGGCTGATCTCTTAAAAACTTGCTTCCAGTTGGGGCTACACTTTCCCCAAGAGCCTCCAGAGCTCAATTAATTGCCTTGTATCACTTTTCTGTGGAACAGATAAGAAAGATAAACCTATGCCATGCTGCCCACGCTGTTCTTGACTCCCATTGACCAAAAACCCATCTGTCTTCCTAACCCTTGCTTATGGAACTGAAGGAAAGAAGGAAGGATAGGCAGTGAAATCTGTGCATGTCATTGACAGCCTGAATTCTTTTTTTTTTTTTAACACAAACCCTGATTCTTTCATGAAAGCCACTGCAAGGTATTAGGAAATCCAGGTTTATGAGATTAAATAGGGATTTAAGGAGGAAAAATGTAAGTACAGCAATCTGATTTGAAAAGAATAATCCTATGTCACATAGTTGTCACTAGGGTTAAAGATGATGATGAATGTGAAAATGCTTTGTCAACTTGATAAGCCTATCCAGATTTTAAATATTGTTAAATTGCCAAATAACTAAGTGAATATTATTATATAAATATTGTTAGTTTAATTGTTAAGTGTTTAGAAGATATTAGGACATACCTATAATTTCTTCAGACTATAATATCTCTAATCTGTACTTTTATTGGCACTTGTTTGTAATTCTAGTCAATTCTAGTCTCTTAAACAGAAAGGTAGTGAACTAATGTTGATACCATTTAGTTTATCATTGCTGCTATGGTCTTCTCTATCTCCTACTTCCAGTCCACACTAAGCCTTGCTGTCAGAGCATTGTATGGGAAAAAAAGATGAGCTTTTCAGTGCTCATCTAGGTTTGAAATGCATTTTCATCGTTTACTGTGTAATCATTGCCAACCCACTGAACTTCTTTGACCTTTAGTTTTAGATAACATTTAAGCTTGCAAAGTGACAAGAATTTAGAAAAATATGTGTTAATAATATTCACCATTTTTAAAAGAACCTACTCTTTGCCAGATACTACACTTGATACTGAATGTATGTAAAAATAAAATGTCTTAATTCTTATTATATACTTACAAGGTAAAAAGTGTTGTGTTTTTTACAGATAAGAGAGCTGAGGCTCAGTAGTATGAAAGGTGCCTGGCTCAATGTCGGGCCCATGGAAGATGCTCAGTAAATGGTGAATATTCTTACGTGGATTTCATTATGTGTTTCCTAATTAGAACCTTCCACTAGCCCCTATCAAACCTTTAATAGACATACCAGTCATCTGAGGACCTTGTTAAAAATGTAGTTTCTTGTTCAGTAGGTTTGCCCAGTGCTTCTGCTTACTGGACCACACTCTGAGGCCCTCACTGACTCCATAGTCTGTAATAGTAGTTCTGTCATGGTGATTCTAGTTGTTCATTAGATTCTGATTCATCTAATCTGGTTTGGGATCCAGGCTTTTTTATTGTTGTTGGGGCAGGGTGGGAATTCCAGAATTTCTTCAAGCTCTTTTTAAAGCAGTGGACTCCTTTTATGCAAAGAGTATTTAAAGAAATTATGTACTGATGATATACACAAACACAGCGGAGTTTGTCTTGTATTTGAGCTGGGGATTGAGCAGCAAACTTAACGACCCCAAGAGACCTCAGTGGAGCCCGCAGCTCCTAGGAGCAACAAATTTGAATATCACAGTTCTTCAGAGTACTTTTGCAATTCCTTATTATGTCATTTAAGGCCTCTACACTATCTAATCCCAGCCATCCTGGCATATTTGCTGTTCTTCCAACAGGCAACCCACTTTCTTCTCCTTGCCTTTTTTCCTTGAAGTGCCTTTAGTCTGTTATGCTTTATCTCCTGTACCAGTTAAAATCTACTTCACCTTTCCAGCCCCGCTTAATTGCCACCCCTTTTATGAAGCCTTTCCCTAGAGGAGATGTGGTTCATGTCAGAACCTCCTGTGGGACTTGCTCAAACCATATACTCACCCTGAGAGAACCTAATGTGTTTCTTTTTCTCAGGTCACTGATGAAATGAAACATGGTACTACTGTGGTATAAGACAGGTTGAAGAAGGTCACCTACCAGGAAATGAAAACATTTTTTTTTTACAGGGCTCCCATAGCATCTTGATTATGAATCCTGTGGAACAAATACATCTTGCCTTCTCTCTTGTTGCCCAGACAGGAATTCTTTTGGGAATCAAGAATGTTCATTATCTTGCCCATATCACAAAACAGTGCCCTACACATAGTAAGCACTGAGAAAAGATGTATGTATTAGTCCGTTTTCATACTGCTGTGAAGAAATACCCAAGACTGGATAATTTGTAAAGAAAAAGAGGTATAGTGGACTCACAGTTTCACATGGCTGGGAGGCCTCAAAATCATGGTGGGAGGTGGAGGAGGAGCAATGGCATGTCTCACATGGTGGCAAGCAAGAGGGCATGTGCAGGGGAACTGCCCTTTATAAAACCATCAGATCTCATGAGACTTACTATCAGGAGAACAGCATGGGAAAAATCCACCCCGATGATTCAGTTACCTCCCACTGGGTCCCTCCCATGACACATGGGGATTTTGGGAGTGACAATTGAAAAAGAAATTTGAGTGGGAACACAGTCAAACCATGTTAGTGGGTAACTACTGAAAATAAGCTAGTATTTTAGTCCTGTGGGAGTCTTGATTTCCTGAAGTGTAATCGTAGGAAAGTTTGTAAGTGAGTCCACTTAACAGTACCTGGTTTTTTTTTTTTTGGTGGGGGAGGGTTGTTTTGTTTTTGAGATGGAGTCTTACTCTGTGGCTGAGCCTGGTGTAGAGTTTCATGATCTTGGCTCACTGCAACCTCCACCTCCAGGGTTCAAGCCTCCCAAGTAATCTCAGTCTCCCAAGTAGCTGGTATTACAGATGCCTGCCACCATGCCCAGCTAGTTTTTGTATTTTTAATAGAGACAAGGTTTCACCATGTTGGCCAGGCTGGTCTTGAATTCCTAAGCTCAAGTGATCTGCCCACCTCATCCTCCCAAAGTGCTGGGATTACAGGCATGAGCCACCACGACTGGCCTCAACACTACCTCTTGTTGGCAATCAATCAATATATTTTAATGTTAGATGATTATTTACAGAGCCTATTTTAGCCAGCTAGCACTTTTCTTCCTGAACGGAGCTGACATTTAGCCTTTCTTCTGCTAAACTTAAAAAAAAAAAACAAAAAAAAAAAACTCATTTTTGTTGAAATAGTAATGTGTGTGTATCATGGCGTTGAGAGGATTAATTTTAAAGCCACTGTTTCAGAGTATGTGGGAACTTTGGCCTGGTGCTGCCTTCAGATGTTATAGGATGGATGATGCAAAACTGAAGGTATTCTTTGCTGAATTATAAACCAAGAATGGTGGGACTTACCAGGTCATTTGTCTGTTTCTTTCATGGTCTCAACATTTAACGAGGAGAAGTATGGGGAACAGAGGGAGACATTAGCATCCAAGATGTCATACAGCTGGAAATTAGAACACTTAAAGAGAAACTCTTACTGTTTCCATAGTGTAAGTGCAGAGGTCAAGGAAGAGGTGAGCCCTACTAGTTTCTTACTTTGCCTGGTATCAACAATAGTGTCACAGGATCCTTCAGATGTCACTTCAACAGCTGGAAACCTCTGTGACTGGCAGTGCCTCTGCTTGAGTTTTGCTCGTGCCCACTGGGCTTGTTCCACCCACTCGGCCCAGCAGGCTGCGCTCAGCTTGTGCTGCTGGCCTGGATCCCACCCCTGCCAAGGGTGAGCCAGGTGCAAAGTGGTGAGGGGTGTATGAGTGAGCAAGCATGGGGTCTGGCCACTGTGCACAGCCAGGTACACCAGCTCCTGTGGCAGGGCAGGCAGCTACAGGTGCCAGCTCCATCCAAGGCTGTGGCTGTACCAGCTGTACTGCAGGAGACTTCCACTGCAGGCACCCACATCCAGACAAGGGAATGCAGTGGTGCCTGAAAACTCAGAGATGCTAGGAACTACAGAGCCCTATAGAAGGTGTTAACAGTGTGTCACAACTCTGGCTCAGGGAGCCCTGAGGTCTGGGTTCCCAGTAGGACTGCAGCTCTTCTTTCTTGTTGCCCACAGTGTGGCAAGTGGAGGAGAGCATGTTTTCAGGGGGGGCATGTTTCAGCCAGTTTGTGCTATAGCTTTTTCAGTCCCACCGCCTCACTCCAGCCCTGGCTCCTGAGCTGACCTGGCTCCACCACTGCAGTTTCAAGTTCTTGTCCCATGTCTGGGAAGAATGAGATTATGCAGACAACTGGAGGGTAAGACAGAGAGAGGCTTTATTGGGTGACAGAACAGCTCTCAGGAGACCCAAAGTAGGTAACTCCTTTCTGCAGGCAGGTCATCCCAATGAGTGTTTGAGTCTGGCTGAGTCTGGGGTTTTTATGTGCTCAGAATGGAGGAAGTACGTGCTTATTGGTACATGGTCAGGCCTGGAAAAAGCACCATTCTATTGGCCAGAAGACGTCAATGCAGTTCTCACTCCAGGTTGCAGACTCCATCTGGAATTGGCAGCCCAGCCCCAGACTTCAGGCTGTTCCTGGCTTGAGGGTGGGATTTCACTAGGGACCCACCCCCTCCCACGTAGGTACCTCTTCTGCCTCCTACCACTATCAACATGCCATCTGTGGTGCCCAGGCTGTCCATGCTGAGGGGTGCCTGCAGGCCCATGCTGAGCTTCCCTTTGCACCCCCAGCCTCCTTCACTGAGCTCATCAGCACCCAAAGCTTCAGAGGGGTCCAAGGTGGCAGGGGCAGGAGGGATGGCATTTAAGCACCCCTCCAAGTGTGTGCACACCCACTTGGTGACAGTGCCCAGGCTCAGCTACAACTTTGCTCTGCACCGGAGTGGGTGCTGAGAGCAGGAAGAGGCCAGGGAGTGGCTTAGAAGTGCCTACAGGGGCAGGGCACTTCCCAGGTCCTGAGAGCACAGGGATACCTGGTCAGAACCGATGTTGGGCAGCTGCAGCTGCACCCAGAAGTGCAGGCTCCCACCCTGCCAACTTGGTAGGGTCCGGGACTCCCACTGGGATGACCTGTTTGTTCCCTGCCTCTGCTGGCTTCGCAGGGCATGCAGCCCCAGATGCGCCTCCCCGCCCCGTGCCTGGTGTCCCTGCAGTAGCTGATCCAGATGCAGCACCCCCACCATCAATAGCATAAACTTACATAGCCCTTACTGTGAGCCAGGTACTGTTCTAGGCACTTTACATATATTAGTTCATTTGATGTTCACATCAACTTTCTGAAGTAGCTATTTTTCAGAGATGGACAACTGTAACATCAAAAAGTTAAGTAGCTTGCTCTGAGTTACACAGTAAGTGGCACTGCCAAGATTTGGAACCTTCATCTCTGGATCTGAAGCATTCTTTCTCTACCACTATGTTGTGGTAATAGATTCATGTTTTACTACAGATATTTCTTTGTTATTCTTCAATAAGCATTTATTAAGTGTCTCTGTGTGCAGGTCACTTTTGCTGTTAGTCTTCTGATTGTCTTCCTCTTCCTCTGCTTTGATAACATTGGCTTCCAGACAGCATGGTAGACGAGGACAGTGGTGATGGGTCTTGGAGCTAGATGACTGTGTAAGGAATATTTTAAAAATATGCAGGTTGCGGGATATCACAGCCAACTTTTTTAGGAATAAACTAGACAACTGTATGAATAAATTGTTTATTATTTTCATAGCCAAGAAACAAAAGATGTTCTCAGCCAAAGAAAAGGATATTGAGTATCTTGTAGATATTTAACCTACTTTGGAAACAACTTGCCTTGACAGTAACTCTTTATACAAATTACATATCTTAACTAGTCTGTCTGAGATAGTTAACTATCCCTCAGATCTGCACTATCTTAACTTCTAAATGGAATTTTTACTGTGAATACTTTTTAAATATTAGAAAGTAATAATTATGCAATTAGAATGATACCAGGGAGCTTTACATTCTGCCAGGTATGAGTGGTAACATTTCTGAGAATTGAAAATTTTTGAGAAGGGATTTGGCTTCCTGAAAACTGTGTAGGGGAAGCAATGGCTTACACTACTCTTGTTAAAAGCTTGTTTATACTGCAGATAAGATGAGTAGATAATTAAAACTCCACAGCTCCCTGCCTAACAGGTGAGAGGTTGGGGTGGAATTAAAGACATATTCCTTGCTACATTGGCTAGTTCACAGGCCCAAGTGTTCTCACAGTGCAGATAAGAGAGGCTATTTCTGGAAGCCCTGAGTACCTTGAGACCTTTCATTACACCTTTGAAACATGCCCAGGATGAAAAGGTTGAAAAATATATTCAGATGCTCATCATAATCTGTGGTGATCTGTCAAGCAGGGTAGTTTATCATGATGGTAACCTTTCTGGTTTTTTTCACTTCGTTCTTTGTATCTAATTGGTAGGAGTAGTGACAGGGTAAGAGTCTTCACTTTAGGATTAGAGCAGTGGTCCCGCACCTTTTTGGCACCAGGGACGAGTTTCATAGAACACAGATTTTCCACGGTTGGGGTGGGTTGGGGAGATGGTTTTGAGATGATTCAAGCACATTACATTTATTATTCACTTCATTTCTATTATTACATTGTAATATGTAATAAAATAATTATATAACTCACCATCATGTAGAATCAGTGGGAGCCCTGTGCTTGTTTTTCTGCATTTAGACGGTCCCATCTGAGGGTAATGGGAGACAATGACAGGTCATTAGGTATTAGATTCTCATAGGAGCACACAACCTAGATCCCTCGCATGCACAGTTCACAGTAGGGTTTGTGTTCCTATGAACACATCTAATGCCACTGCTGATATGACAGGAAGAGGAGCTCAGGCAGTAATGCGAGTGTTGGAGAGCGCCTGTAAATACACATGAAGCTTTGCTCACTCACCTGCTGCTTACCTCCTGCTGCGTAGTCTGGTTCCTAACAGGACACGGACTGGTACTGGGGGTTGGGGACCCCTGGTTTAGAGGATCCAGGTTTTCTTCTCTGGGTGTGACCTTGAGCAAAGCACTTTCCTTTTCTGACCCTTAATGTTATCATCTTTGAAATGAAGGCTTTCAATGGAAGTGTTCAGTGGGGAAGGAGCCTTTTCATTTTTCCTAAGTATTCCTTTCTTTCCTCTTCCCTCAATATACATGCTGAGAATCACTGGTGAAGTGAGTCATTTTTACTGCAAGGGGAGGAAGTTATAGTGAAAAAAAGGAAAGAAAAATTGAGAACCACTCAACTCATTTCTAGAGTCCTTTCAGCTAATTAAAGATTCTGTAGTTCAGTATTTTAAGTAATTCTGATTGATTTTATGCCTAATTGTCCAACCCAGTGGAGTTCTAGTCCAGGTCTAATGCATGCTTGCTTCTGTGTTATAAAAAAGTTGAACTCTAGAGAGAGATCCAAGATGGTGGATTAGCAACAGCTCAGGAATGTAGCTCCCAGTGAAAGCACAGAGAGCGAGTGGATGTCACACTTTCAGACGAATTTTTGTTGCCCACAGACCGGGAGATTCCCAGCAGAGGAGCCACACGGGTCGCCAGTGCGACTTTTTTGGCCAGCGCAGCTCTTTTGCCGGTGCCCCGGCACGGCACTTCTCGGCGCGGAGTATACG
>CAUYLG010041967.1:0-30100 GCA_963573385.1 Cacajao melanocephalus | reverse complement strand
ATAGCATTGAATCTTTAGATTATTTTGCATGGTATGGCCATTTTCACAATATTCATTCTTCCTAACCATGAGCATGGAATGTTTCTCCATCTGTTTGTGTCCTCTTTTATTTCCTTAAGCAGTGGTTTGTAGCTCTCCTTGAAGAGGTCCTTCACATCCTTTGTTAGTTGTATTCCTAGGTTTTTTACTCTCTTTGTAGCAATTGTGAATGGGAGTTCACTCATGATTTGGCTCTCTGTTAGTCTGTTATTGGTGTATAAGAATGCTTGTGATTTCTGCATATTAATTTTGTATCCTGAGACCCTTTATTTTTGATTAAGTTGCTTATCAGTTTAAGGAGATTTTGGGCTGAGATGATAGGGTCTTCTAAATATACAATCATGTCATCTGCAAATAGAGACAATTTGACTTCCTCCTTTCCTAATTGAATACCCTTTATTTTTTTTTTCTTGCCTAATTTCTCTGGCTAGAACTTCCAATACTATATTGAATAGGAGTGGTGAGAGAGGGCATCCTTGTCTAGTGCCAGATTTCAAAGGGAATGCTGCCAGTTTTTGCCCATTCAGTATGATATTGGCTGTGGATTTGTTGTAAAAGCTTTTATTATTTTGAGATATGTTCCTTTGATACCTCATTTATTGAGACTTTTTAGCATAAAGGGCTGTTGACTTTTGTCAAAGGCCTTCTCTGCATCTATTGAGATAATCATGTAGTTTTTGTCTTTGGTTCTGTTTATGTGGTGAATTACATTTATAGACTTGCATATGTTGAACCAGTCTTGCATTCCCAGGATGAAGCCCACTTGATCGTGGTGGATAAGCTTTTTGATGTGCTGTTGCAATCAGTTTGCCAGTATTTTATTGAAGACTGTTCATCATGGATATTGGCCTGAAGTTCCTTTTTTTTGTTGAGTCTCTGCCAGGTTTTGCTATCAGGATGATGTTGGTCTCATAAAATGATTTGGGAAGGATTCTTTCTTTTTGTATTGTTTGGCATAGTTTCAGAAGGAATGGTACCAGCTCTTCTTTGTACATCTGGTAGAATTCAGCTGTGAACCTGTCTGGACCTGGACTTTTTTTGGTTGGTAGGCTATTAATTGCTGCCTCAAATTCAGCCCTTGTTTTTGGTCTGTTAAAGGTTTCAATTTCTTCCTGGTTTAGGCTTGAGAGTGTGCAAGTGTCCAGGAATTTATCCATTTCTTCCAGGTTTACTGGTTTATGTGCATAGAATTGTTTGTAGTGATCTCTGATGATAGATTGTATTTCTGTGGAATCAGTGGTGATGTCTCCTTTATTTTTTTTTATTGCATCTATTTGATTCTTCTCTCTTTTCTTTTTTATTAGTCTGGCTAGCAGTCTGTCTATTTTGTTGATCTTTTCCAAAAACCAGCTCCTGGATTTATTGATTTTTTGAAGGGTTTTTTGTGTCTCTATCTCCTTTAGTTCTGCTCTGATCTTAGTTATTTCTTGTCTTCTGCTGGCTTTTGAGATTTTTTTGATCTTACTCCTCTAGCTCTTTCAATTTTGATGATAGGGTGTCGATTTTAGGTCTTTTCTCACTTCTCATGCGGCATTTATTGCTATAAATTTCCCTCTAAACACTACTTTAAATGTGTCCCAGAGATTCTGGTACATTGTGTCTTCATTCTCGTTGGTTTCAAAGAACATTTTTATTTCTGCCTTCATTTCATTGTTTGTCCAGTCGACATTCAGGAGCCAGTTGTTCAATTTCCATGAAGTTGTGCAGTTCTGAGTTAGTTTCTTAATCCTGAGTTCTAATTTGATTGCCATGTGGTCTGAAAACTGTTAGTTATGGTTTCTCTTCTTTTGCATTGGCTGAGGAGTGATTTACTTCCAATTATGCGGTCAATTTTGGAGTAGGTGCAATGTGGTGCTAAGAATAATGTATATTCTGTGGATTTGGGGTGGAGATTTCTGTAGATGTCTATTAGGTACACTTAGTCCGATCTGAGTTCAAGTCCGGGATATCCTTGTTAATTTTCTGTCTAGTTGCTCTCTCCCACTATTATTGTGTGGGAGTCTAAGTCTCTTTGTAGGCCGTTAATAACTTGCTTTATGTATCTGGGTGCTCCTGTATTGGGTGTGTATATATTTAGGATTGTTAGCTCTTCTTGATGCATTGGTCTTTTTACCAGTATGTAATGCCCTTCTTTGTTTCTTTTGATCTTGTTGGTTTAAAGTCCATTTTATCAGAGACTAGGATTGCAACTCCTGCTTTTTTTTGTTCTCCATTTGCTTGATAAATCTTCCTTCATCCCTTTATTTTTAGCCTGTGTGTGGCCTTGCAAGTGAGATGGGTTTCCTGAATACAGCTCACTGATGGGTCTTGACTTTTTATCTAATTTGCCAGTCTGTGTCTTTTGATTGGGGCATTTAGCCCAATTACATTTGGGGTTAATATTGTTATGTGTGAATTTGATCCTGCCATTTTGATGCTAGCTGGATGTTTGGCCAGTTGGTTGATGCATTTTCTTCATTGTGTCAGTGGTATTTACCGTGTGGTACATTTTTGGAGTGGCTGGTACTGGTTGTTCCTTACCTTGTTTAGTGCTCCTTTCAGGAGCTCTTGTAAGGCAGGCCTGGTGATGATGAAATCTCTCAGCAATAGCTAGTTTGTAAAGGATTTTATTTCTCATTTACTTATTAAGCTAAGTTTGGCTGGATATGAAATTCTAGGTTGAAAATTCTTTTCTTTAAGGATGTTAAATATTGGCCACTACTCTCTTCTGGCTTGTGGGGTTTCTGCTGAGAGATCTGCAGTGAGTCTGATGGGCTTCCCTTTGTGGGTAACCTGACCTTTCTCTCTGGCTGCCCTTAGCATTTTTTCCTTCATTTCAACCCTGGTGAATCTGATGATTATGTACCTTGGGGTTGCTCTTCTTGAGGAGTATTTTTGTGGTGTTCTCTGTATCTCCTGGACTTGAATGTTGACCTGCGTTGCTAGGTTGGGGAAGTTCTTCTGGATAATATCCTGAAGAGTGTTTTCCAGCTTGGATTCATTCTCCCCATCACAGTCAGGTATACCTATCAAACGTAGATTAGGTCTTTTCACATAATCCCATAATTTTTGGAGGGTTTTCATTTCTTTTCACCCTTTTTTCTCTAATCCTGCCTTCTCATTTTATTTCATTGATTTGATCTTCAATCTCTGATATCCTTTCTTCTCCTTGGTGGATTCGGCTTTTGAAACCTGTGTATGCTTCATGAAGTTCTCGTGCTGTGTTTTTCAGCTCCATCAAGTTATTTATATTCTTCTCTAAGCTGTTTATTCTAGTTAGCATTTCGTCTAACCTTTTCTCAAGTTTCTTAGTTTCTTTGTATTGGGTTAGCACGTGTTGTTTTAGCTCTGAGAAGTTTGTCATTACCTACCTTCTGAAGCCTGTTTCTATCAATTCATCAGATTCATTCTCCATCCAGCTTTGTTCCCTAGCTGGTATGAAGCTGTGATCCCTTGGAGGAGGGGTGTGACCACGCATGCGTGGTTCATGCAATAATTGGCCATTTTTCTCTGACAAGACTTTGATTTGGTGTATTTTGATAACCCCCGTTTTCTTACAGCAAAATTTCATTTATTGTTTCTTGATTTTTCGTGAGCATAGGCTAGTAGAGTAGGTGAAAACAAAAGCAAATTTGTTTTAGTCCCATAATAATTAAAAATTCTGTTTTCAAGAAGATGTATGAAATTCAGCAACATAAAAGTATAATAGCAGGTAATATCCTATGGCACTCACTCTATTTCATGTACTGCTTTATATGTATTAATTAATTCACTTGATCTTCATAGGAATGCTAAGACCTTAATGTTTTCATTCACTTGTTTTTTTCTGTGTAAATAAAAAAAGGTGATTGTTTAGTGTCATTAATAATAGAACGCTAACATAGTATTCACAGTTTTACATTTAATTTCCAACATTCACAATTTTCCTTCCCCTGAGAAGCTGGGGATCTGATTTTTTCACGTTTTCGTCAACTTCATCCTCTACCCTGAACCATTAAATATAGCACCCTAACACTCTACCCTTATCCATCATTGAAAGATTTGGTAGCTAATTTTATTTGCTAACTTGTCTCAAGAGATGAATATGTTAAAATATCTGATTATCCAATAAATAGATAGTTTATTTAAAATACGTTAGTTTTTAAAAAAATGCACAAACTAATGGTATAGATATTGAATATCTTGGATGAGAAATAGTATGTTATCTATGCTATTTTAATTATTATTTTTCTCTTCTGTGCCAGCAACAATAGAGTGAGGTGGTTCAAGTCTTGGCACTACAATTTTTTACAATCTGGAGCAATTTATGTAGGCTCTTTCAGTTTGCTCATCTGTAATAGATGGTTAAGTAACTCCTACCTCATAGTGTTGCAGTCAGGATACAAGAAGCTAATCTCACATGACTAGCATTTGGAACAGTATTTTCCAACCATAGAAAGTGTTGGTCATTGTGCAACCTATTGACAAGCCTCATAGTAACTCTGAAAGGAAGGTATTATTTTGCATTTCTTGCAGATAAAGACACTGGGCCTGAAGGAGAGTTTGCACCGTTCCTCAACTCAATGGTTCCTAGAGTAATAGTCTTTGGAGTGCTCCCAAAGTATCAGAGGAATTAATAAGACATCATTTGCAAGAGAGAAGTATTTTCTCATAATGATCCAAGTTGAGGAAGGTATATGAAAATTATGGGCTTTAATGTTTAGCAGCCTTCTAGCCTTTATGTTTTCAGCAGATATTCTGAAAAACATATAGCTTTAGAGAGTAAGAATGATTGATATAAAAATTGTATTATTAAAAATTATTTTGCAGCACTATGCACAATAGCCAAGATGTGAGAACAACCTAAATATCTATAAACAGATGAGTGCATAAAGCAAATGTGATGTACACATACAATGAAATATTATTCAGCTTTAAAAAAGAAAGAAATTCTGCCATGTGGGACAACATATTCTAGCCTTGAGGATATCATGTTAAGCGAAATGAGCCAGTCACAGAAAGATAAATACTACATGCTTTCACTTAAATCAGGCATCTAAAATAGTCAAATTTATAGAATCAAAGCATGGAATGGTGATTGACAGGGCCTGGTGGAGGGAGAAATGAGAAGTTACTAATCAAAGGGGATAAAGTTTAAGTTAAACAAGATGAATAAACCCTAGCGATCTAGGGTTTATTTATTGTCAGCAGTATAGTCAACAATACTGTTGACTATTGTTGTATATGATTGTACACTGAAAAATTAGGATAGTTCTCATGTTAAGCATTCTTACAAGAACAAAATAATTTTCAACTATAAGTGCTTAAGAGTATTTTCTGAAATTTAAATACTATTTTTTTAGTCATAGCAAGACATGCTTAAATGTATATTATGTGATATGTGACTATAGGTCATGTCTGAATTCATCTAGTTTCTCTGGTCTCTCTTCACCTCATATTTTGCTAGTCATTCTTGCACATGTATTCTAGCCACCTAGAACTTTGCATGTTGTGCTAGCTTCTACAGAGCTTTAACACATACTGCTCCCTAAACTAGGATATGTCCCCTCCCATTCTTAATTTAGCAAATATCTCAAGATCTTACAGATCCTTCACGTCTGAAGTTTTTTTCTAATTTGCTTTGGAAGTTTGAACTCTCAGACTTAGTTAAGCCCCCATCATAAACTCCCATGTTACCTATATGTCTGCTTTATAATACACTGCCTATTTGGTACTGGTTATCTGATCATGTATAGAAATTTGCCTTTTTCTGCCAATCTATAATTTCTAAGACTACAGCAAATATCTCTCTCTCCTTTCCCCTCTATAATTCTACTTTCATCCCCAATGCTTAATATTGTACATTTCCCCTAAGTAGATACCAAAAAATGTTTGTTAACTAATGACCAATTACATTGTAAAATTTGCTCCTTCTAGTGCCTAGCCGTTATCCAAATATGGAAGACTCCCCCCAACTCTTTTTTAATTTTTTAAGATTATAGGCATGGTGAAGTGAGAGTAATTCAGCAAAAGAAAATTATCTACCTCTACCTGCTCTCCAATATATTTTAATAATAAGTATCCTGGAAAATTTGCCTGTCATAAATCTAGGTAAAGAAGTCAATTTGTTCTTTCTGAAATTATTTTGATTTTCTCTCTAAGATTCTTGAAGTAAAGGAAGAGTAGAGAGGAAAAAAAATCACATTTTTATATTAATATGGCTGAGAAGAGAGTTGTACCCTGAAAAAGTTCTTCAAAGTTCCAAGTAGTTCTTTTATAACAAAAACCCACTAGGCAAATGACCTCTTTTGCTGTGTGCCGATCTGACTATATAAGAACAAATTTTTTACTTACTAATGCTTAAGGGAAAAAGTCATCCTTACTCGGCTTTCATGGTTAACCAATTGTCACTGTTCTACAGTCCTGTAAACAAGCAGATGAGACAACTGGGATTCATTTTAGAGATCATTAGAAAAGAGCTGAGATGGACTTAGTGAAATTTTAAAAGTCAATACTTAATCAAGACAACACATGCCAAAAGATAGACAAGTATTTTCATCTGACAAACAAAACATCAGCTCCAGGATCATTATTGTAAAACAGAGTTGCTACAATTCCCAGCACACTCAGATGAAAATTTACCACTAAAGTCTAATTTGATTTCCTTATCAGGCAATTAGTATATTATTAAAAATTCACGGCAGGGTCAATCTCCTGTTGATTTGCATAATTAAGTTACCTTCTCTGTTAAATTAAGGGAGTGTTGTACTCATTTCTAGGACAGATTTTTTAGGATGAAAAAGATTTTTTTTCATATCATAAACCAAAGTATCCATGGCTATATTCTTCTCTTTTTCCCTTTTAATCTTTCATAAAGTTCAAGCTGTCAGATTCTGGCAAGAGATACCCAGTTCCTTCTAGTCCCTTTTCTGTTCTCTCACTCTCTTGCGCTGTCTCAGAAATATCTATAATAAAGTTTTTTTTTAATACATGCTAAAAGCATACTTAGTGCTTCCCCAAACCACAATTACTTTTTCACCAACCTAATACTGGGCTGCCTGTCACCAAGGGAAACGAATAAATGTTGATAAAACTTCATGAGGTTTATACGGCTGGTTTAGATAAGAGGGCGAAAAGTGTTTTCCAATTGTATTTAAAACCCTTGAGTCCATAATGTTTGGACAAAGCCTTCTTCTTTCAGTTTTTTGTTAAGACTTTTATAATTAAAAAACAGTTTTTTGTGGGAATCTGACACTTCTTATTTGGATTTTAGCCAAACACAGGTAATTCAAAAATATAAACCAATTTTTTTGAAGTTAAATTTAGTGATTATAGAATAGTTTGTTTTAGTTTATTATTTTTGCTTATTATTCAGTATCTACTGAGAGCCAGGCAATATGAAAGATGATGAGGCAAATACATTTACTGCCTAGTGAGTGAATCAGATTACATATTTAATAAAGAGTACCTGGAAGCCCAGATGTGCACCTCTTGGGGACAGTAAGATGAGATGGCACATTTGCAGGGAATGACTGTTAGTTCTGTGCTACCAGGTAGACCATTTTATTTTTACGTCTGAATTATCCAAACCACCTTCAATTTACCTCCGGTAAAGAAAATGATACAAGGTAAATAATTAACAACGGTATTCTATGTTTAACATAATTTCTATTTATATCTATAGCTCTGCTAAACTGTAAGAAAAGAAGTCACATATTTTCAACATTCAGCACAGAGTAGGCATGCAATTAGTTTTGCATAAGGAAAGAAGAAGGGAATGGAGGGAGATAATATGTTTTTGATTTCAAAATTAGTCACCTTTTGGAAACTCAAAGTTCTCATATAAATTACTTTTAATTATTTTAAGTGAAAATGTTTGTTTAATGTTAGTCAATTAACGAATAAGGACTAGAGTAAAATTGCATTGGTTTGTTTTTCAATATAATATGCTTCTTTTGTTAGTAACTATTTGATTCATCTCCAGAAATAATGTTCTAAAATTAACACATACTTTCCCAATCAATGTCTAGTCCCCAGTAGCCATCACTAACATGTCTTGTTAGAATGACCGTAAATGATCATGGCTGATGATTCTCTAGTTTTTTTTTTTTTTTTTTTTTCAGAATCCCTGTGGACCAAACATTTTTTCAGGGTTGCTAAGAAGATACATGGCGAACTTTTGTTTATTTCAGTTCTTTATATGTGTGCTTCCACTTTTAACTTAAAAGCTCAAAGTTGCTCAATTTGATATAGACTCTCAATGTAAATCAGTAATAACAGACCAAAATTATTAAGACAAAGTCCAGTAATTATCCAAAGTTTATAAAATATTAAGAAAGAAGTACATATGGAAGAGATAGCAGAGAATTAAAAGGGAGGTGACAAGCAACCATGATAAGAATAAATAACAAAGAATTCTGGACATTATTGTTAAAAATGCTTCATTATTACTTAAAATTGGTCATTTCTGTCCTTTCACATTTTCATTACATGAAAGATTTTCCACAAGATAGAATAAGGACAGAAAGAATTTTTCATAAAAAGTCAGGGCACATACACCTTAAAGGTGCTCTTGGAAGAAGGCTCATTTGAAAAGGCAGAAAGTAAATGATTGACACTCTGCATAAGGGCTTTGAAAGTCAAGGCTTTGACATGTCATTTGTTAGAAACCCTATTATAATAACTGACAGCCATACCCAGCAGATGCACCATAGAGATGTTGTGCCAATTTCTTTTCTAAAAAACATTAAATATTGTGAATTTTAATATGAAATATTCGGCAGCAGAAACCAGTACTGCTGCTTCTTGTTGACAAGGTAAGGACTAAGCATCACGAACAAAATTTTAAAAGGTATAAAGGTTACAAGTGATGAAAATCATATCAAAGAGTTACAAGAGCTCCACAAAGCAAGATGATTTGAAAAGTGGACGGAATGAAAGATTTAAAAGCACAGAGGCTCCTTTAATGTATAAGAACGTCTTTTTGAGGGACAAACCTTGAAACTAGCATTTAGAATTTACATAAGACTAATAACTAATGCAAAATGTCTTTTGACACAAGATCAGGGATGTCTAAGGAATGGACACACGTTAAATATTTCCAATTCACTGCTTAAAATCAGGGATTTGCTTATTATTCAAACTCAAGGAGGTAGCAGCTGAGAAAATGTATTTAATCTCTCCCCTACTTACTCAGGTAAGAAAAATGACCCACGAAGATATGAGACTAGACTAAATTTTTGGAAAGAAGAATTGGGCAGCCACATTGATCACCACTCCCATTTCTAAAACTCTATACTTAACATAATTTGCATAGCTTTGAACAGGAAAGATTTGAGAAAACAGTACTTAAATATTGCGGAGCTTGCGTGTGGGCACAGGTAGGGCCTTGAGCAGATGAGTCAGATGAGGGCTGCTATTCTCCCACATGTTCTAGGCACAGCTATAATGTTAACCCTGTTAGAAAACGCCTGTTGTTCTCTTCCTTGCTCTGGGTAGAGTACCAAGAACAGCATTTGGCACCCTATAAATGCTCAATAAATTTATGTTAAATGAATATAGTACTTTGTTCAGAAGTGATATTACTGCCTTCTATTGCATAATTCAGTGATATTTTTATCAGTTTGGAAACTGAGTCACATAGTGACGGGATGGGTGCTGGAATGCATCAGTATAATGCACCCTGTAGAACCTTCCATATACGATCTCTTTTTCTGTATCTGAAAGGCTTCCCCATCTTATATCTTGGCTTATATATTGGAACGTAAGCATCTTATTTAATAGTATTCTCTATTTGCTAATATCAATGCATGGAATGAGTATTTGTCAGGTCAGTCTGTTTTCATTTCCTAAGACCACACAAACGTCTAAAGGTAGAAAGAATTCTAGTCCATATGAGAGAAGCCAGCAATTTAAACTGATCCCATGGATATTAGGAGGAGGGAGTTTTCTAAGGATGACAGCTAGGCTCTGATCTAACTGCAAAGCCTTTTTAAATGTCTCATTGTGGTTTTCACCTAATGGCTTATGGAAGCCATTATGCTCAGTATAAGAATCCATCGACATTGGCACCTGAAATGCAAGCCTAGAAGGCATGTCTGCTATTGATTAATGAATGCATTAATTAATTCAAAGAGCCTGTGTTCTTTACCAAAGATGTATGTGTCTTGGGCTCAAAGGTGGGGTGGGGGAACAGAGTATAAATGTCTAAAATCATAAGAATTTGTAATAAAATCCAACCTTACTTTTTTCTGCAGAATCTAACCTATAAAGACAAAAGATAACCTCTTTGCTTTTAGAAGTGTTAGAGGTGATTTTGAGAACTCTATTAGTAGTCCTTGCGCTCCTCCCATCTGCATGTAACTTCTCGATTAGGGAATTACCTTACAATATCCCTAATTAATGTTAATTTATGCCCGTTTAGTGACCATAAAAATGTGTCACCAAATTTTAATTGCATGGGGAGGGTAGATAGATGAAAGTACTAAAGAATTAGTGTGTCATTTACTAAAGAGACCTCTAGGAACAATAAAGACCATCTGCCCTGTCAATCTTCATACCCTAGAGACAACACTCCACCTTAAAATCCAATGATAAATAAAATTTTCCACCATAGCTATGAGGGTAAATGTTGCCCTTCTTCATTATTTGTGTCAAACCAGGATAGGTGGAACTTTAAGAGAGACAGCTTGTTGCAAATGCTGACTGTTCATTTTAAAATTAAGTTTTAGTGGTAGCAAAGCATTTTTGTAGAACAAAGGTGACATCTATTATCCACTTCGGTCTCAAGAGTATATTTTTCATAGGTTGTTAATTAAATAGTTCAGAAGGCAGTTTTTGAAATGTATCAGGTGAATTCTTTATTTATGTATGCCCCAGATTCCCAATATTCATGTACTTAAATGAGAATTTCGTGTCAGTAGGATTTTGCAGACTGCAGCAATGCTATTTCTAGATATAACCTAAACTTTCCTTTAACACTCCTGCCTTCACTAGCAATTGACTTCAATATATAACAAAGTACACCTGCTGTGCCAAATTTTAAAGAGACTTAGCAGACAACAAAATGCATGTTTGTTGATTCCTTAGAGCCTGGTACAGGATATGGGTTCAATAAATCTTTGTGGAGTGAGTGAATGAATGAATAAGTTCAACCGTTTGCCAACATAGTCTCTATTCTTCTAAGTGTGGCATATTTTTCCCTCCCATTTACCACTATATGCAAGAAGAAAAATCAACGTATATGTTCAAAATAATGATAACCATGCCCAAGACTTTGGCACAAAGTCCTACTGGCTTATTTCAGTTTAATAATGTAATTGCAAATATCTTTGGTACTGTCACCCCCAAAGCTCCCCACTCCCCCATTTTAGAAGGATTCCAAGAGATCCAGAGTCTCATCTGACAACAGTTGTGCAAAAGAAACCACCTATGGTCCATAGCCTACTTGTCTAGGTAGACTTTTCCTAAAGCACCCTTTCTCATGCCTTTCAGACCCCAGTAACAAGCTGCAGCGACTCCTTAGGGGCCTAGGCTATGGCTGTGAGGCAGTGATCCTTTCCTGAGTAATATCAAGAACAAACATCAAACATCTCTGTCCCCATCCAGCATGACTATAGCCACTATTAGCAAACCCTTGAGTCCCTAGATCTTGTGACTTAGCCTTGAGATGCAGAAGTACCCTTCCAATGAACAGGAAAGCACAGCTCTGAAGCAGTTCTTGTTTGGTTACATTGAGGTCTGGTTATAGTCTCAGAGCAGCTGATCAGGAAAGAGACACTCATAGACCCTCTACCAGGCATGAAGACCCAGAGAAACAGGACAGGGGCCAGGGCAGCAAGGAGACCAAATTTTTCTGATGAGGAGTTCTGCAAAGAGTGATACAGAATGATGTAACATTAAAAACATCATAAAAGAGTATGCATGATATCAGCATCATTTTGTTAAAAGTAATATATAAGTTACGCTCGAGCAAGTTAGAAGGAAAGCACCACACTCTGAGTTCCAATTGAGAGTCCTTTATTGCAGAGTCAGCCAGCACTCAAAATCTCCCGGCCCCAAGGAAGGGGCTTGATTCCTTTTCATACCTTGCTTAAGAAACGGGAGGGGGAGCCTAGGTGAAGCAGAATTTACAGAAGCAGAACAAGCAAGTTAGATAAGGAGGCAGGTAACCAGGAGGCAGGAGGTTCCCATGATTGTTGATTACTAAGGAGGGTATACACAAGAGGTTCCCATGGTTGCTGGTTACCAAGGTGGGTATTCAGTACTTGCCATACAATCAATCAAGGGGGTATTCACAATAGCAAGCGGGCTTGCCAGGCAGGATATGGTTACAATGGTTATAAGACTCTATAGTTCTAAGCACATCATGACCCAGCACAGGAGCATGATCCAGGTATTCACTCAAGGGAGAAATGGCGAGACGGGTGAGGTGGAGGTTAAGATAGAGCCTTTCTGGCTTTCAGGAAGATGGAGTCTGTCAGGCTAACACAGGGTAGGTTAGCACATATATATATTTTATTTAAATTAACTGTTTATATAGATAAATAACACAATTCTATAATTGAATATGAATTTATTTATATAAACATAAATCTATCTAAATTTCATCAAATATAAGTATATGAGAAATATTCTTTCTATATGGATATGTCATATTTGTCAGAAAAGGAGAAGAAAACCACTTAACCATGTTTTCCTAGTAGTGTTAAGTTTCAGAAAATACAAATATTTTAAATGACACCACTAGGAAAAAGGATACTAAATTTTACTGTATAGTTGCTTTATATCATTTCCTTTGGATACACCAAAATTTATCACATCAACATCTATATGTATTTACATTTATATTATTTATTGAATTCTACCCTAGTTTGGAAGACTTTCTTCAAAACTTCAAGCAGTGCCTGTATGAGCCTATTATTTGGAATGCTATTCACACCGACAACCCTACTCAAATGGGAGCACATTTGTTATGAAGACTAAGGGCAAATTCTGCTATTTTCCCCAAGTCTTCAACACCCAATGTCTCTTACTTGAACTATCTGACATCTGGGCATTCATAAAATGTGCTCTTTTCCAACTACTACATTCTATAGGCTGGCACCATTAAATTTGTATAGAAATGTGATTAGAAGTATTTTCTCCTTAATTTATAAAAAGTTTTCCTTTTCTTGAGAGTTAAAATTACAAAATAGTATAATTGACCCCCAGGAAGTTTAAGGCCGTTAGTCCAGTGTGTTCACTCCCAGGCGGTAGTAGGGCTGAAATGGAATGACAGAGGCAGAAAATGAAAACGTTGAAACAAAAAAAAAACCCAAGGTAATCTCAAAAATAGAAAAGGAAAAGAAAACAAAAGAAAGATTTTCTTCCACTTTTTAACCAAATTCCCTTGGGTAGATAGAGTCTTTAATGCTTTAGAAGGTCTTAGGAAGGAAGAAAGGTTATCTTGCTAGCATCAGGAATGCTATCCTGGGGATTCTATTACAGAGGGAGTGAAAAGGAAGCCTAGATTATCTAGCCATCCAGCTCAGGGTCACCTCTGTCTGTGATATTTTCTTATGACGGGGCTGAAAGCTAAATATATGGCACTTCAGACTATTTTCATTAGTTAAGGACACAAATAGACTTTGGAGTTAAATCAACTTCATACTGAACTGAGTATCAGGAATATTTAGAGGACATTTCATTGATTGTCTTCTTTCCTAAAAAATATTTTCTTTTTGTCCATAAAGAAGTGTTTATTTGTATTCCGTATGCTTACTTTCATTCATTTTTTTCCCCCCAGCACAAGGTCAAACAACATATTATTTCTCATGAAAATGAAATGGTCCTTTTTTCATACATGCAGGGTATAATTAAAATATATCAAGATACGTGGCAGTGAACTTTAAGACACTCAAACACTGACTGCCAAGTAACAGCTCTAATCAACCTGTGAAGAGACTGACAAGTAGAATTTCACAGTTGCCGGCATACAGAGATTATGCCAAGATACATGTGTGAATATATGCAGTAAAGGAGAAATAGGGACTCTGAACTGTGGAGCTGAGATATCCAGCCAACTCTGTTACTTCATTCAAATTTTATATGGCTGTTAAAGGATTATTTAGGCACTTGGTGGCTAACAATAACATTGTTTATCACATAAAGTCATTAAGGATATGTTGATAAAATTATTGCACAAAATGGCTGGATAAGCACTAAAGATATTTTATTAATAGCTGTAAAATCTCTCGAATGTACTTTTTGGTTTGCTTGGAATGAAAGGAAATACCACTAAGCATATGATGCTGGGGAAATTTGACCTGAGATAAGAAAATGTAAGAAAAATAAAATGAAAGGACCTATTCAAGTGTGAGAAATAAAATAAAGGTCTACCTATATAAACACAGGTTTTCACCTGGTCATGTATTTCATTCTTTATGGAGCAAAAAAATGGATGAAGGAAAATCAGGAGGCAGTGCAATAGAAAACCTTAATTGATTAGAATGCCAACAGCAAAAAGAGACAAGTGGAAGAATCAGTTAAAGATTAGAGATATGCTATTGCAAGCAAAACAATCTTAAATGATGCGGCACCAGCAGATATTAGAAAATAAAATAGGAACAGCTGAGAGCCTGTTGTTAAGGGAAGTTTATTTGGCAAACTGTTCTGTACTTTCTGATTGATCTGTTTACTGACAAACTGATGCTGATTTACCCACCAAATCATGATGCTAGAACCCTCAAAGTCTCACTCTCTCTCACACAAACACACACAGGCACGCACACACACACACACACACACTCTTACATACATACAAAACCTAGTCAGAATTAAATACTATTTTGCCCTTCAAGGTATTGTTAGGGAGTGGGGAATATTATCTCCAGAAGGATAAAAATGAAGAGAAAGCAGTAAGGTAATAAAAATGTACAAAGTCTCTATCATAGGTATTTATAAATAAAACTTTTGAAAGTGTTAGAAAATTCATTTAAATTACCATAATAATATCAATTATTGAGCATGTATATGGCGGACATATGAGATTGCCCCAAATGTTGATTTTATCAATAGATTTTAGCATGCATTTGCATTTACGTGTAAAAAAGAAGAGGTTTCCTGTTAATGAACAAATTTCAATAACACAAAGCACTTCACTTAGAAGGAGCATGGAAAGCTTTTATTGTTCTTGCCAACCTTACAGCAATTTAATGTATATAAGAAAACAAAATATCACCCCTTCTGTTACTGTCAAACATCAGCTTAAGAAGCCTGTTTTTCTTTTTGTATTTTTTTTCTTTTCCTAACTCTTTCTGGAAAAAGTGCTAATACGTTTACATTTCAAAGATTTTTTTTTTTCTCACTGGGAGTCAGGCCAGTAAAAGGAAAGCAAAATAGTGAGAGAAGCAAACGGTGATTTAGGCAGAATCAATGACACTGCTAGGAATCAAAACTTTATTTCTCGTATGCCTATTAAGTACCATCAAAAGAGATGCAATAATAAAAACACTGTCTAGGTTCTCAAAAGCCTAAAGTCCAGTAAAAGGAGGAGAAAAGTGTATAAATGTATATACGTTAAAAATGTAAAATAAACTAAAAAATAGATACAGAATGTGTTTTGAAAGATAAAATTGATTTCAATAGGTAGAGATTTGAAGAAGAAAATTATAAGCACAAAGAAAGAATAGGCTGTATGAAGCATGAGAAATTATTGGGTAAGAGTTGGCAGTCTCACTGACTAAAACATTGGAATATATACATATATTTATATGTATGGAAGAGGGAAAAGACGTTAGAAAGACAGGTGGGAAACTCCTACAGAAAACTTGATCATATGGAGGACTCTCATAATACACATAATTTTTTATTTTTTCATACTCCTCTGACTAACTCTTTTTAATCTTCTTATTGAGTTGTTCTTCTGACATTTCCTGAGTTTTATCCTTCACCCAACATTCAAGACGTTCTCTATGCCACATAGACTAATTTTCTTCATGTGTGATGTCATCAACATACATCCTGATAACTCTCAAATGCGTTTTTCTAGTTTGAATGACTAAAATCCACTCTTAAGATCTAAATCCATGTTTCCAACTACTTAATAGATGACTCATCTCAAATACCGCTCCCCAAATACCCCAAAATTAACATGTTGCAACTTACTTCTTCTCTAGATGTGGTAAGCAATACTATTACTTTTCTGTTATGAAAGTGGGTACCTTATTAAACATACTCTTTGTACAATGAAGGAAATTGAGCTACTAAAAAATTTATTAAGAGAATTCAATAAATGTAGGTGACCATCTTCTAAGCTTTGGAACACGCTTTGCTTTTCATAGGGGATGAAACCAGCAGCCACTTGACCCAAGGGCAGCTGGTCTATGTGCTAAGCAGCAGTCTGCAAGGAAGGCTGGTGCAAAGCTCTGAACAAGAGGGAAAAATAATGACCAGGCCAGCGAGATAATCTCAGGAAATAAAACTTGAAATGTTAAAAAAGTATTAAGAAAATGACTCAGAAGTTAGAGAGAAGTACATTAGCAGAAGTACAAAGGAAGAAAGAGTGAAAGGAGAGTGGTTGACTGGCATAGAGGTGCAGTCCAGTGCATCTCTATGCAATTCCTGTGGCCCACTATATGTCTCTAAACCTAGTAAATGCCTGGTGTTCAGTAGATACTCCATGGATTTGAGCAGACTTTCTCATTTAGAAAGAGATTATGTGGCCCCTATCTGACTTTTCAAACATATGACTGTGAGAAAAGAAGGAAGCATGGAAGGAACAGATACTGGATAAGACCTTAGAAGTAACTGGGTCTAAATTAGTGTGAAAATCAAAAGGATAAATATAAGAGAAAAATTTGGAGATAGACTCTTCAATACTTACTTGATACAGATAAAGGCAACATAAAAGATGGCTTCAAGTGACTGGACTTGAATATTCTGAGATAAGGCTAAATCTTCAGTAACATGAAGTTTGGAGGAAGAGCTGGTTGGAGATGATATGGATGAGTCTGGTTTTATAAACTGGCGTTGGAGACAAGATAGGGAATATTTCTCATGAAGGAATGGAGTATTAGTTGAGTATATTAATAGTATTCGTCATGATATTTCATATTAAATACAATACAGACTATGCTAATGGATACTATTAAGAAAATATATTTTTTATTTAATGATGTGTTAAAACTATTTATTCCTTTTCAGATCATTTTCTGTAAGCTGTCAAACAGAGAATCTGGTATTATTATTTGTGGCACCAATTGAAATATTGCTATAAATTACATCTCATGGTTTTATTTAATCTGGTAAATGTTGCAGTTTTCTGATTGACTCCTATATGCCCTATCATTTAGCTGTAATTTCTTATTAAGAAGATATTATCAATCCTAAGTTCTTCCATCTTAGTCAATTACCAAAATTAGTAGTGCTTATTTTCTGAAATGAATCATAGAAGTCATTTTATAATTTGCTAAAATAAACACATTAATTTTTAACTAATTTGTTATCATATTAGAAATGTTTTCTATAATCATAATTACTAATCATTCTATCAAGGATTCTCTTTTCTCACATGTAACCAAGGGCTTCCTAATTTGACTGCCATTTTTATTGGTGTTGTCTGTAAATACTATTACTTGCTGTGATCATCAGTATATAATATATGATTACATGCTTTCCATTTCTGAGATTTACTATGATAGATAATAATTCTGTTAGGCCATTGGTTTTTTGGCATTCAGCACATTTCTGAGATTAGCCTATTTCCATCACATTTGCAAATTCTTCTTGGTTAGAAATTACAACATAAGTTTCCCCTTGGGCCCCAGTTTTGTTGTCTATGTAATGAGGCAGTGGGGCTAGGTGATCTTTAGGATTTCTTCACAACTAATCTTAGTTAATTCTTGACTCTTTTCTAAGAGATATAGTATGTTTTGTCTAATGCCAAGGTTGCATAATTACTGTATTTTCCTGGCTCATTTTGTCACATTTTTAGTATGAATGTATTAAGTATCAAGGCAGTTTGAGTAAATGACATAGCACTGTGACCTACAGCGCATGTTCAAAAATATTTTTCTTATAGATATTTTTATTTCTTTTTTTCTCATCTCTGATTTTGACACATATTGAAGGAAATGCAAATAATAAAAAGGGTAGGTAGAAAAGAGCAGGAGTAGCAGCACTGCTCTCGCCCACTAATGCTGTCCCTTATGAAAATGTCATAGATGGACAATAATTCTATTTTTTCTTGGATTTTCATCTATTATTGATTGAAGAGCAAATCATTTAATTTTGCTGTCAACTCTTGCCCTACTGAATGATTAATGTTGTAGAAAGAATGGCCTGCTCTTCATAGATGCTTGGTATATTTGCTATATTATTCTTTATGCACCATTGTTAAACAGCTGATTCATACCAGTTGAAATGTCATTATTCACCATCAGAAAATGATGCTTCAACTATTGTATAAGGTTATTGGGGGTTATATTAATAATCCAACTGAAAAAACAACTAACTCAACTCTTTATTTTCAATCAACATGATAGAATGATTTTAGATTTATTTAAAAGCCATTTCATAGCCAACCTTTGCCATTTTGTTTACCTTCCATTTTCCAAAATAATATATTTTTCATTGGTGTTAGATCCCACCTTTGGATAAAATAATAGCATGTTGAAATTTCTATTTAGTAATGACTACCCTTCTAGATTATGGGGTGAGACTAGAATGAGGGAAAATGAGAAAGAAGAGCGAGGTGAGAGAGGATATTAGAGGTAATATAAAATTAAGGTGAGGCAACAATATTTAAGTAGATTTAAAATGATGTAGATGCTACATCAACAGAGTGAGGTGAAAAAAAAATCAATTTAAAGGTAATTCCAAATTTCTGGTTTAAGCGGCTGGATGGTAGTGTCATTCATTCAGATTGACAATATCAGAGGAGAAATAAATGATGGCAGTTTTGATACAGTGTAAAGAGTTTAAGTGTGAATATAATGGGTTTGTTTATACTCACTGAGTTTGGTGAACTTATAAGGAAATTGAATGAACATAGGCAGCACAGTGTTTGGGTCCTGTGTTAGCCAGCCTCCAAAATGGCCCTCAATAATGCCTGCCTCCTGATATCCATACCCTTTTGTAATCTCCTCCCATATTGCACCAACATTGGTCTGTGTGACCAATAAGAAATGGCAGCAATGATTCCATGCCACTTCAGAGGCTGGATGTAAATAACGTCATAGTTTCCAGTCTTGCTCCATTTTGGATTACTCACCAGAAGAAACTACAGTGATGTTTTAAGGACACGCAGGCAGCACTGAAGACAGGTCCACATGGCAGGAAACTGAGGCCTTCTGTCGACACCCATTGGAGCCATCATGGAAGCAGATCCTCCAGCCCTGACCAAGTCTTCAGATAACTGAAGCCCCCTTCAAAATATTGTTATATTTTGAGAGATATTGAGCCATAACATCTAGTTAAAGTGCTCCCATATTTCTGACTTTCAAAACTGTATGACATTATAAACTTCTGCTGTATTAAGCTGCTAATTTTGGGGCAATGTATCATGCAATAAATAACTAATACAGACCTTAACAGAGAGAACTAGCAGGGCACAGTGGCTCATGCCTGTAATCCCAACACTTTGGGAGGCTAGGCAGGTGGCTCATTTGAGGTCAGGAGTTTGAGACCAGCCCAGCCAACATAGTGAGACCCCATCTCTACCAAAAATACAAAAATTATCTGGGCATGGTGGTATGCACCTGTAATCCCAGGTACTTGGGAAGCTGAGGCAGGAGAATCATTTGTACCTGGGAGACAAGGTTGCAATGAGCTGAGATTGTGACACTGCACTCCAGCCTGGGCAACACAGAGAGACTCTATCTCAAAATAAATGAATAAATAATACATACGTAAATACATACATACATAAATGGAACTAGACTAGAGATAAAGTTGGGAATCTTTGGCCTCAATTTTACAAGTTGCATGACTTTAACTTTGATATTGTATAGAGGAAGGAATCTGAAATACAGCAATATTCAAGGGGGAGGATTTAGAAGGAAAAAGCTCAGAAGACTAATAAGGCCTACGAAAAATAAAAAAAGGGCAATGTCATAGAAACCAAGGGAACAAAATATTTTGTGAAAATATTTGGGGGAAGGGGTTACAGAACTAACAAATGCTGTTAAGAGGTCAAGCCAAATAAAGATAAATATAGAGATAGGAGGTCATCTGTATTGAAAGCAGTTTCAGAGAAGGGTTGAAAATAGAAACAAACAAAAAAGGTAAACTGAAAATAGACCTTAGATTGTTCCAAGAGTAAATGCCTGTTACATTCATAAGCACAACTCAATACTAAAGTTTGGTATAGCAGCAAGTTTTAATTCTGGAAATGAATTAAAACTTAGAGTACATCTGAGGTGTACTCTGCACTCACAGAAGCAACATAATCACCTAAAGACAATTGTTCCCTATTGAAGTTCTCAGATATCCAAGGGGAATGATGTATCAGATATGATTGCAAGTGAATGGATCAGCAAATATGCAAGGATACAAATCACCATGAATGAGCATCGACAGAAGAAAACTTCCTGAAAACTTCAAAGATTAACATTTTCCAAAAAGAATATAAAACGGTTATGTATAAATATGTAAAAATTAAAATATGGAATTACAAAATGATCAAACATCACAACAATTCCAAAAACAAACAGCCAGAATTGAAAAATAAAATCAGAACTCTAAAAATATAATGGAGGTTCATGCCTATAATCCCAGCACTTTGGAAGGCCCAGGCAGGAGGATCACATGAGGCCAGGAGTTTGAGGCCAACCTGGGCACCGTGCTGAAACACTGTTACTACAAACATACAAAAAATTAAGCAGACATGGTGGCATGTGCCTGTAGTCTCAGCTACTCAGGAGGCTGAGATAGGAGCATAACCTGATTTGGGGAGGTCAAGGCTCCAGTGAGCCATGATTGTGATTGCACCACTGCACTCCAGCCTGAGTGATAGAGTCAGACGCTGTCTCAAATTAAAGAAAGACAAAAAGAAAAAAGAAAGAGAAAAAAAAGAGATGAGGAGTGCAATGAGACTGTGAAACTGAATGAAAATCATCCCAACCTATACATGAAGGAAAATAATGCATGATACAGATGATTTTGCAGAACTTATAGGATACTTTCATAAATGATACTAGGACAAATTATATTCCCATGAGGAAAAATAAAATTATATTGCTACTTCAAAACTATACCAGATGCATTCAACAATATCTTCTTGAGCAATTACCGTGTGCTAGGCACTGCATTTATTATTAGGCATTCAGCAAAGAGTGGTACAGCCTTCTGAAAGCAGTATTCTACTCCTTTCAGCTCTCTGAACCTAGTGTTCTCTTACTCTCTCACACTTCTATGCATTTGTCTATTTCACTTTATTTTCCAGAGATGTAACACTGCATCTAGCTTTGTCCTTGTGTAGAAATGTTTTCTCAATTTTAGACAGTTGAACTACTGTCTCTTCTGTGAATTAAGCAGAGACAACTTCTCCCATTTTTTTAAAATTTCCAACTTTTATTTTAAGTTCAGGGATACATTTGTGGAATGTGCAGGTTTCTTGCCATGGTGGTTTGCTGCACAGATCGTCTCATCACCAGAGTATTAAGTCCAGCATCCATTAGCTATTATTCCTGATGCAGTCTCTCCTTCCTCCGCCCCACCCTCCAACAGGCCCCAGTGTGTGTTGTTTCCTCTCATGTGTCCTCGTGCTCTCATTATTCAGCTCCCACTTGTAAGTAAGAACATGCAGCATTTGGTTTTCTGTTTCTGTGTTAGTTTGCTAAGGATAACGCCCTCCAGCTCCATCCATGTCCCTGCAAAGGACATGATCTCATTCCTTTTTATGGCTACGCAGTGTTCTGTGGTATATATGGAATACGTAGTATTCCATGGTATACGCGTAATATATATGGTGTCAGCACCACATTTTCTCTATCTAGTCTATCATTTATAGGCATTTAAGTTGAGTCCATGTCTTTGCTGCTGTAAATAGCGCTGCAGTGAACGTACACAAAACATATTTTTAAAGAAAACGCAGAGCCCAGTAAGATACTCCACAAGAAGATAATCCCTAAGACATTCTTCTGATTGCCACGTGGCACTTACTTCTCTCCCTTTCTATACAGCTGTCTTAAAATGTTGATTAACAGCTTTTGCTTACTTTGCTATGTCTTCACTAAAATATGGTTTTATTGAAGCTAGAGAATTTTATACTTCCCTAAGATTTAGAATGATTTTACGTACTTAAATGGAATAAAAATTTTTTAAAAACCTCAAAACCAAATACAGACTTAATGTATTGATTCTTTTTGAAATTATTCTAAATTATAGGTAGTTTGGGTTTGTTAAGTAACACTGTATTAGAGAAAATTTTTAAATATATGAACAGGAAAGTCCTAAATGCCAGAATAGTAATATGAAAAAAAATGATGATAATGAAAGGCTTTGACTTTGGTTTTGGTCATGTAATTTGCTTTGGCCAGTAGGATATTAGCAGACAAACCTCAAGCAAGGAGCTGAGATATACTAGGATGACAGGTGTTGCTTTTTCCATAAACATTAGCATAAAATGGCCTGGTGAGCTCGCTTGTGTGTGTGTGTGTGTGTGTGTGTGTGTGTGTGTGTGTGTTTCTTTGCTTGGTTTTTTTTTTTTTTTTTTTTTTGTCCTTTGAAAATTCAGGTTTATACATAATAACTTCTTGCAGGTAATAGGATTCTGATTAAAAGGCTCTATTGAACTGTGACTTATCTCTCTGCTTGGAATTTGCAAATGCTAATGAACTTACGCATTTGTCTGATGTGCCTCACAGACATCCAGTTCTTTGCTCCCACCTGATTTCCAAAAACAAAACAAGACAAAAAACCAAACTTCTAGATCCCATGACTGGCCTGAAGTAGGGCTTATTTACTTAGCCAAAAATGTTCACCTCTGATAGTCACACATAAGTCCCAAACCAAAGCTACGCCAGTCAAGATTCTAACGCAGGAGTAGCCTCCGCCTCTGAACCTGGCACCAGATTTGCCTTTATTATAAAGCACAGTTCTGTAGCCTGGCAGAGCACTCACCGAAGCCACCAGAACCAGTCTGCAAAAAATTGAAGAAGTTTTGTCTGAATCATAGGTGAAACACACAAAAAAAGACAGCCCTGGGTGAAAAAATATGAGGTCACAGCAAGAAAGGAAGTTTCCTTAAGTTACTAAAAAAATATCAAATACGATAAAAAAGTAAATCAAAGAGCCATAAAAGAATTTCTGAAGACATCAGTGCTTTAGTGACATGGCAGTTGTTTATTAGAACAGAGTGATAATGAGGCCAAGCTGTAGAGTCCTGATTGTCCTTCTTACTTTGGCTGTGCTCCAAGACCATGGACTTCACCCCTACCCCAAATCAGTAACCATGAAATATTTGGTGTCAGTTACAATGGAACCAGCTGGAAGACTGTTGATGGAACAGTGAAAATTCATCACCGACCACTGAAAAATGAGGTCAAGGTACAGGTCCTATTGACGGAATCTGTGAGAGGTTGAATAAACTCATTTCAGGAAAAGAACACAATGTTACAGAGCTGTGAAGATTTGTCAATTGTCAGGTTTTTTCTCACTCTTCTTTGTTAATGTTGTTTCTTTCATAATTTATTTGCTAATAGTGAATATTTCACTATAGACTTCTCTGTGACCTTAGCAACTAGGTTTCCTAAGGACAGGGAGTCATTCATACTACATATTCAGAATTTTAAAATGGCTGCTTAGTAGGAAAGACTTCATTTGTTTTTCTAGTTTTACTTTTAATTGACAAATAATGATTGTATATATTTATGGCATAAAATGTGATGTTTTGGTATGTGTTTACATTGTGGAATGATTAAATCAGGGTAATTAACAAATCTATTATCTCACATGCTTACCATATTTTAATGATGAAAACTTTTAAATCTGTTGTTTTAGCAATTTCAAAATATAAAATGACTTGTTATTTATTATAGTCACCATCCTGTGCAATAATTCGCTAAAGCTTATTCCTTCTGTCTAAATGAAACTTTGTTCCCTTTGCCTAACATCTCCCCTTTTGTCATCTACCCTCTTCCCCCAGTCTCTGGCAACTGTTATTCTACTCTCTACTTTATGAGTTCAACTTCTTTAGATTACACTTATACATGAGACCATGCAATATTTGCCTTTCTGTGCCTGACTTATTTCACTTAATATCCTCCAGGATATTCATGTGAAGTTCATGTTGTTCATGTGAATTCATGTTCATTCATGAATTCCTTGTTGAATGAATTCATTCATGTTGTCACAAATGACAGGATTTCCCACTCCATTTTAAGGCTAAATAATATTCTTATGTGGGTATATCCCATATTTTCTTTATCCATTCATCTGATGATGGACACCTAAGTTGCTCCCATAACTTGGTTATTGTGAACAATTCTGCAATAAACATGGGAGTGCAAATACCTCTTTGACATACTGGTTTCCTTTATTTTGGGTAAGTACCTAGAAGTAAGATTGTTGGATCATACAATAATTCTATTTTTAGTTTTTTGAGGAAACTCCATAGTGTTTTCTATATGGTTGTCTTAATTTGCATTCCCACCATCAGTGCACAAGAGTTCCCTTTTCTCCACAACTTCATCAACACTTGTTATCTTCCATCCTTTTGACAACTGTCATTCTAACAGGTGTAAAGTAACGGATATCTCATTGTGGTTTTAATTTGTATTTCCCTTATAATTAATGATTATGAGCGTTTTAAAAATATATATCCCTTGGCCACTTGTATGTCTTCTTTTGAGAATTGTCTACTTCAGTTCGTTGCCCTTTTTTTGATTGGGTTAATTGTATTCTTGCTATTTAGTTGTAGGAAATACTTTATTATTGGGGATGATATAGTGATAGGTTTTTATACTAATGAGATATACTTATTTCATATATCAATTAAATATTTAAACACAAATTCTAAGTTCTTTTTTACTTTGCTAATTGCATGCATAGTTCTATACATAAACTATTACCTGGATAAAAACTTAACCCTTTATTCTAACATATGGGGTACCACAAAGTGTGAAATAAAACATGATGTAGCCAAGGTAATATATCTTAGTAACTTTTAAATATGTTACTTGTTCCTTACAAAACCAGTAATCCTATACTGAGACTATGATGGATAAAATAAAGTTACTCTGGGCATTTAAATTCTATATAGAACCAAAAAATTTTAAAAAGGATATCAAGCAAAATACTACTACAATGCAGAGGGTGAGGAGAGAGAGAAATTATGATTTAAATAGCCGTGAGCATAAGAAACTCAAATTGTTTTCTCAAATAGTCTTCCTCCAAAGTGGCACTGGCCTGACCATCACCCAAATCTGGAATAAAACCCCATGCCAAGGGAGTATACACACATGTTCAAGTGGTCAACACACAGTTTTAAGCATTGAATAACCTAAATGCCTCCAATAAATATGTGCCATCAAGAGGGAAATATAACTGATATAAATTATAATTATCAAGTTTCCTAATTATGTGCAGTTATTACATAAAAAATCAACTCATGATTATAAAATAGAAAATGAAGATGGATTCTAGAATGACACAGAAACAAAAAATGACTATTAAAGAATGAAGAAAAATTATCTTGAACAACAAATATTTCCGATAATTGAAACTGTTGTAAGAAAACTCTCATGGACATATTGAGGTCTAAGAAACCTGTATGAGGAAAATAAACAAAAGGGAAATATTAGAAACATATTTAAGTTTCTAATATTTTCTATTTAGAATCTGCCTCATGTTTAGTTAACCATCTTTACTTGCTTGATTTAGGTGAGAGCAAACTGTTGAAAAAAGAACACATAAATGAAGAAACATTTTCATCATTCTGAAAATGACACTTTCCAGGTACCAGTGTAGACATTTAATAAATGCTGGTTAGAATATATATATATATATATATGAGATTAGAAGTATTTTTAAAAGTTACTTTTAAAAGTCAGTGATTATAGAAAAGACATTAAAATTTCTACTCAAGGTATAAATATAATAAATGATCAAGTAGACTGAATCATGTAATTGTTTAGGTAATCAGTCTCCATAAACTGATAACTTACATGAAAATGAGTTAATGAAAATGCCTCAACAAAAGTAAGAACACATTCAAAATGATTAGATAATGAACCAAATATAAGAAACGTGACATTTTAGTCAATAAGCAATAGTGGTAGAGTTTTAATGGTAAAACATATACAGTAAAGTATTTATACTGCCAAATAAAAATAATTAGAAATTCCGGAAAAGTGTTTTTCAAGTTCTCAACATAACAATAGAAACATAGAATAACTATCTGAAAGGGAAATATGTAGAATAGAATTACAATGTAAATGTCTATGCGTATCTTTAACGGAAAAATTTTACTCACATTTCGAGAACATATTTTCATAAGACTGTAAGAACAGTTCATTAGAAATTCTGTGAAAGATTTGACAAAGTAAAACTCTATTTTAAAATGACTTAGCATCTAGTTAGTAGAAAACAACAATAAGAATAATAAAAAGCAATGATTTTCAGTATTGTTCTATTCTCTTACTGACTCATGAGACCAAATAATGACTTGGACAGATTTTTACAATCTTCTTTACCATATTTTTCTCATTTCTATAGGAAGAGTTATAGTATGTTGTGTCAGTCCATTTACTTTGCTATAAAGGAATATTGAGACTGGGTCATTTAAGAAAACAGGTTTAATTACCTCATGGTATTGCACGTTGTACAAGAAGCATGGTGCTGGCATCTGCTCCTGGTGAGACCTCAGGAAGCTTCCAGTCGTGGTAGGAAGCAAACAGGGAGCTGGTGTGCATGAGAGGAAGGAGGTGCCAGGTTCTTTTAAACAGCCATATCTCACATGAACTAATAGTATGAGAACTCACTCATTATTGTGAGGCCAGCACTAAGCCATTCATGAGGGAATCTGTCACCATGACTCAAATACCTCCCACCAGGCCCTATATCCACCATTGGTGATTACTTTTCAACATGAGATTTGAAGGGGACAAACACCCAAACAAGATCATATGTTGAACTTCTTCACAGGAGTTTTACATAGACAAAGTTGAAAGCATCATTTGTTCTAATTGTGCTCAAAGTTTCTAACAGCACAGTCAGCCCCACACTGTCTCTATGCCCCCTGCCAGGCCTGCTGTGAATGCAGAGAAACCCTGACTTAGTGTTTCACCCAGAAGTATCACCCTGCAGCTGCACTCACAAAAGAGGACTCTGCACCTCAGAGAGTGTTATGAACCTAGCCAAACATTGCTTCATGTATGGGCTGAGTAAGCCCATTACAAAGCAGAAAGTTATTCTGGAAGCACTGAAGCTTCAGTCATGGTCAGGCCCTCTGTTGACTGAGATCCCCTCACTAAGGCTGAAGAGAAGGGTTAAAGCCAGACAGCTGCTGCTGAAATCAGGTGTGCAAGAGGTGATGCCCATTCAGCAGTTTTAGGATAAAACCTAATCTGCCCAGGGTCGTCATAGCAGAATTTTTAGAATAACATATAGGGGTATCATAGTGTTATTTTTAGAATAACGTTATCTACATAAATGTAACAAAAACTAAATTGTCTGGATTTATTCTCTATGATTTCTCTGCAAACTGAGTGAAAGCAACCACTTTGCTTTATTCCACATTTTATAATTCTCCAATTCACTTTGTCCTTTTTGAGAATATTAAAACACGATCCACTTTCCTTCAATTTGTGTGGAGATTAGACTGGGATAGAGGTGCCATGTAGCTGACAGGTCATACTTTAAATTAAGTTTCCCAAATAAGAATTTAATCTAGTTTCAATAAAAGAGTTATTAACCACTTTTAATTAGGAAAAGCAGGACTGAATCTGGGGTACTTTCTTCAGCCTCCCAATGCAAGAAGTGATCATTAGTCACTGATGATATCAGGGCTTGTCTTCAAAGGGCTGCAATACAGATGCCCACCAAAGGAATCTCAGGAGAAAGGAAAAGGTTGAAATGAACAGCTCTGGGGATATTTCACAGATCTCAGTTTGACTCAATTTGCAAAGGCTCTATCTTGGTATCAACATATGGAGAGTCTCTTTCTGAATTGACTAATGCATTTGGCATTCACAAAATTAAACCAACTAGGAGAACTGACTGCTAATAAAATTTATTTGCTATGTATGTTCATGTTCATTAGGAAGGTAGACACTTTGCAACCTTTAAAATTTATTTTTTGTTGTACCTGCTTAAAATAATAGTTTGCTCTTGTCAGGTTATAAATCAATGGCAGAATGAATCATAAATGGGTCATGTGATCACAAGCAATCATTTTTTTCCCCACTATCTACCTTCCTCTCAACCCAGTAAGGGTGACCAATGAAATACAAAAGTGACAGGAACATGTATTGATGCCAAAAATTTAGCAGGATATCTACCATTCACCTTTCATACAACCTGAGGCATTTCTGCCAGATTAAGTACAGACTGATATGAAGTAAATATAAGAGAACTAACTAGTTTCACCAAAGCGCTCGGAAATTAAGCACAGGGAGCCTTGAGAAAGTCTCATAGCCACTTCTTAAATTGAAAAAGAGAGAGCAGTGCATTAAAGGATGTCAGTATGATGTCCAGACTTCCTATTATGGAGGTGGCCTACAATGAAAAGAAAGCCATACAGCAAAGCTTCTTCTAACACTGACAAGATACCAGTTCAGTAGGATATCTTTCAAGTTAGATGGGTAGGAAAAAGTCTGCCTTGTCAGAATTTACTTTAGGGTTAAAAGTATTTGAAAGACTTCAGAGTCCTGTTCCAGAATGGGTGATTGTAGCACAGAGAAATGGGATCATAGAATTCTTCCTAGAGCAAGCCACCAGCTACAATAACAAGTGAACACAGTTGGATTGTTTCCCAAACAAGTGAGCAGAGAAAGTCATCAGACCAAAGAAATGATATATAGCAGAAGGGGCCACTCTGGAGAATTAGAAAAATCAAAGAATATGTCACTCTCTGAAACAGAAGTACTACAGAATGTTCCAGAAAATATCTACTTTAGATGTTCAAACATTCTGCACAGTCACAGTGAAGGACTGATCTAAAATCAAGAAAGAATGTTTAAACATGAAAATTGTGACTGTGAATTTAACTATGTTGCAGATGGTGAAACACATGGGAAACTGCAGAAAGAAAATAGTGAACAGAGTGACACACTCAAGAAACTCACCCAGAACTTAGAGGAGATATGTGAACATATGAAAAAAAGAGATAGCCAGCCACAACAGACCTAGGATACTCAATATGCTGATGACTGGAGTCCTAGAAAAAGAGAGAAAAATAAAAGCTAAAAACAAAATATGTACATAGAAAATTAAATAAAATACTGGGGCAAAAGACACAAAACTTTTCAGAGCTGAAGAAATAACCAAAATTTAAAACAAATTGAAGGTGTTTACTAAATATTGAAGAAAGTAATTGAGAGATCAACAAGTATCCAGATTAAAATGTAGAATTTCGAGGAGAGAGATCCAAGATGGCCGATTAACAACAGCTCAGGATTGTAGCTCCCAGTGAAAGCGCAGAGAGCGAGTGGACGCTGCACTTTCAGATGAATTTTTGTTGCCCACAGACCGGGAGATTCCCAGCGGAGGAGCCACAGGGGTTACCAGCGCAACATTTTTGGCTAGCGTGGCTGTTTTGCCGGTGCCCCGGCATGGCGCTTCTCAGTGCCGAGTATACGGGATGGGGTGCCCTTTGAGTCAGGCTCGGCTGGTCCCATCCCCACAAGGAGAACAACAATTGGAAACACTGAGGACTGAGAATTTCACAGCAAGCACAGCCGAACCAGGAAGGTCCAGCTCTGTGGGGAAGGGGCGTCCGCCAAAGGAAAACTAAGAAACAGGAAAAACTTCATCACCAGGCGGAGAGAGATCCAAGATGGCCGATTAACAACAGCTCAGGATTGTAGCTCCCAGTGAAAGTGCAGAGAGCCAGTGGACGCCACAATTTCAGATGAATTTCTGTTGCCCACAAACTGGGAGCTACCCAGCGGAGGAGCCACAT